>CAUJRU010004486.1:0-16600 GCA_963277665.1 Viscum album | reverse complement strand
TTAGTTTTTAATTATGTTGTATTTAATTTATTAATCGTTTTTTAGTTTATTTAATTTTTTTGTGTTTATTTTACAGGTGTTGCTACGTGCTGTGGTTCCCTCACGGTCACGGTGGCACATCTCACCATTTCCAGCAGTCACTGCTTCCGCACGTCTCACCGCATCCCCTCCAAATGGTGGCACCGTATGGCCTTGCTATCCCACCTCACAGTGAGACCGTGAGCCACCTTCACGGTGACTGTGCCACCGTATCCCCTACTTCAATATCTCACAATTTCCAGAGGGTCATTCACTATGCAACACCAAATTCACGGTGCCACTATCTTCGTGTTGTCATGGTGCCTCCATCAGCGTTCCACCACATCTGTGTTGCCCCACAGTCTTCACCCCTTACAGTACCACCGTTACCCTCAGCACTATCTTGCCTCCATACCAACTCCAACAACACAAAAAAATCTCCACAATAATCACGTAGAGACACAACAGTGGTATAATGAAATCTCATCACAGAAAAAGAATCCAAAGTAGTAGGACTCAACAAAAACACGAATCAATCAGAACAAAAAGAAACCCTAGAACTAGAAATTCGGAAAAAAAAACAAACCACCAAGGCCACCATTATCTTTCCCCCACCCAAGCTGCACCACTTCACTCAGCCCTGCCATGAGCTACTGACTCATCTTTCCGCACACCCCCAACACCAAGACTGCCCCCGCCACACTCCACTACCCTTACCTACGCCGCACGAACCGCCCCCCTCTTCACTCCTATTCATTTTGTTTCTTATTATTATTATTATTATTATTTTATCTTCATATCATATTATAACTTATAATAACATATATATATATATATTAGATAACAATATTTATAATAACATATAAAACAAATATAATTAGTATAACATTAAAAATATATACATATTATAACTTATAATAATATATATATATATATTAGATAACAATATTCATAGTAACATATATAACAAATATAATTAGTATAACATTAAAAATATATAATTGTGTACATTATTTCTATGATTCATATATTATGTGTTATATACAATATAATAAAAATAATAATAGGTATATAAGCTTATATATATATAATTTCATATAATATATATTATTATTATATTAATAATAATATTAGATATTAATATTATTATTTACTTTAAGTAGTGATATTAATATATAGTGTAGTTATACAAAGAAGTTACTTTTTATTGGGATCACGAGCATTTGTTATTGTTTTGTTGCAGGGGGTTGGATACACTTATAGAGAGTTTACTAAAAATCCAGTGACCTGCACATAAAAGCACGCCACGTGTATTTTCTGATTTGTAGAGGGAAGAAATTAGCTCGCCGCGTGCACATCATTTTTATTCAATTAGGAACAACTGCTTAGGTGACGAGTGTGGGAGGAGCAACATAGTTAAAGATACATGTGGAGGTCAGGGAACATATTATGAGAGATTCCAAAGAATTTAATGGGTCATTAGCATACGCGACAGGCACAAAATGATAGAGACACCAGAGGGCGAAGTGCGTGACATAGAGAGAACTAGAGACCAGAGGGAGGGATTGAACCAGGAAGAAAGGAAGGAAACAATCTAGGATCCAAACAGGAAAGAGCGTGCAAGGAACTTACAACATCTTCCTTCACAAGCACATTATAGTACCGAGAGCATCAAAACAAATCATTTCATACCTCAATTACGAGGGCGGGACATCGAGTGGATTCTAGAATTGCATCCACCATCAAGCGGTAGGGATTAGTACTTCTGGGAGCTCGATCAGGGAGACGAGTATCCTTATTCTCCTTGTGCTCTACTTTTCAGAAACTCATTTTAACATGAATATCATTGTTTCTTACTCTATGTTTTCATTGTAACGACCCAAAATTTTTTAAATAAATTTTGTTTCCCAATTTTATGTGTTATTGTTATACTCAACAAAAACGTTTTTTTTGATAAACATGATTATAATTAAAATGAGATCAGTGGGTTTTGACTATTATATAACCATCGGTCAATATGACCGCTGTGAACAAAATGTTTTGATATAAGTAATCTTGGTTAATTATTATATAAAGAAGATTTGATGGCCTCACCTAGTAGTCTTGGACCGATCGAAGCCCATCTAACAGAGCTTGGGAAGGAGGTAGCACCACTGGGCTTTGCTCTGGATCAAATCCATGCCGAACTTCATCATGTGAAGCTGGAACAGAATCGCCTTCGTGAGAAGTTCAAACTGATAGAAATTACTACTCGGGCAATGTTGACTGAGCCGCCCCAAGCTTCTATCACCCTAGCACACCTTACTCTTAGGTCCTATGCTGGTATTATAAGGGGTTATGTAACGAGACCGTAACTACCTTGTGTAATCCTTGTTTTAAATAAAAATTGGGATTTCTTCTTATGATGAAGTTTATGAATTTTGAAATGACCGGATAAATATAGTATGCATATTTTTGATGAATTTTAGAAAAAAGATATTTTAAATATGTTTATGTAAACCCTAAATAATTAAAAATGTTAAATGATTTTCAAAAAATTGTCTTCTGCAATTATGTTCAGTACTAAATTTAGAGTCTAATAAGATCAACTTGATTTTTGATGAATAGTAAATTATGAATAGTGATTTTACGCTTAGGATTAGTAATATGACCAAATGGATTAGTAATTTCACTCAAAGAAAGTTTTAATATAATTTAGACACCTAGATTAAGTAATGTGATTCAATAAAATGGGTAAATAACGGTTTCATAAATTATTAGTCAAGTATTAGTTTTTTCGGATGAATAGTGTTTTTTTAATTAAAAATTTAATTAAAAATAATTAGAAAATTATTTTTATAAAAAGGACTTTATTTTTGAACTCAGAGCATCGATATTATGTTAAGTTAATTTTTGGGGATTTTTTTGAAAAAAATGAATTTTTGATGAATAGTGTTTTTATTTAAAAATTAAATTAAAAATATTTAGAAAATTATTTTTATAAAATGTATTTCATTTTTGAAATCAGAGCATTGATATTTCGTTAAGGTGAAATTTTGGGGTTATTCTGAGAAAGTTGAATTTTCAGTGAATAGTAAAATTACAGTTTTAGGGTTTCGGTATGTTTAATGACATCATAACGGTGTCATGATGATGTCATGAGATCTTTTGAGGGTTAGCCGGCCAAGGGTGATGAAGTATTGTTTTGGGGGCCCCATGTGTCCTAACTCCATGATAAATGCCAAGGGAGAGCACATGGGTTTGAGAAAAGCACATGTGAGGTGTCCCTTGGCCATTAATGCTTTGTCCCCTCACTTTCCCTATAAATACCCACCCTTTCCTCCTTTATTTTTCACTCCCAACTCTCCCCCAACGAAGTTCTGGTCTTCTTACCTTCCAAGGAGTCCTCCCAAGGTGCCCCCAAGCCCTCAAGGTCCAATCCTTTGAGTTTCAAGAGTCACGTTTTAAGGTAAGGGATCCGACCTCTCTCTTTCTTTTCAAGTAATATCTTTTATGTCATTTCTTTTATACTCCATGTTCTTATGTTGGAGGATGCCCTTTTATATTCATCCTACTGCCTATTTCATGTTCATATGATGAGAGACCCCCCCTTGATCTCATCAATTCGTTTTAAGAATGTTTAAGTGGCGCCGTTAGGCTGCCAAATTTTTAAGGGATTCTTTCACCTTCCTCGTTTTCAAGTTCTATTTTCATTCAAGTCTTTCATGTTCCTTTTTATTATGTTGGGGTATTATCTCTAAATTATCATACTGATATTTTATGACCATATGATGAGAGACCCCATTTGATCGCTTCAATTCAGTATTTTGATGTTTTAAGTGGCGCCGTTAGGCTGCCGAATTTTTAAGTGGTTCTTCACCCTTCTCGTTTTGAAGTTCTACTTTCATGTCAATTACTTCAAGTTCCTTTTTGTTATGTTGGGGTATTATCTCTATACCTATCATACTGGACTCTTATGTTCATATGATGAGAGACCCCATTTGATCTCTTCAATTCCGTATTTTGAAGTTTTAAGTGGCGCCGTTAGGCTGCCGAATTTTTAAGTGGTTCTTCACCCTTCTCGTTTTGAAGTTCTACTTTCATGTCAATTATTTCAAGTTCCTTTTTGTTATATTGGGGTATGATCTCTATATATATCATACTGGACTCTTATGTTCATATGATGAGAGACCCCATTTGATCTCTTCAATTCAGTATTTTGATGTTTTAAGTGGCGCCGTTAGGCTGCCGAATTTTTAAGTGGTTCTTCACCCTTCTCGTTTTGAAGTTCTACTTTCATGTCAATTCCTTCAAGTTCCTTTTTTTATGTTGGGGTATGATCTCTATACCTATCATACTGGACTCTTATGTTCATATGATTAGAGACCCCATTTTATCTCTTCAATTCCGTATTTTGAAGTTTTAAGTGGCGCCGTTAGGCTGCCGAATTTTTAAGTGGTTCTTCACCCTTCTCGTTTTGAAGTTCTACTTTCATGTCAATTCATTCAAGTTCCTTTTTGTTATGTTGGGGTATGATCTCTATATCTATCATACTGGACTCTTATGTTCATATGATGAGAGACCCCATTTGATCTCTTCAATTCAGTATTTTGTTGAAGTTTAAGTGGCGCCGTTAGGCTGCCGAATTTTTAAGTGGTTCTTCACCATTCTCGTTTTGAAGTTCTACTTTCATGTCAATTCTTTCAAGTTCCTTTATATTATGTTGGGGTATGATATCTATATCTATCATACTGGAATCTTATGTTCATATGATGAGAGACCCTATTTGACCTTGTCAATTCAATTTTGTTGATGTTTAAGTGACGCCGTTAGGCTGCCGAATTCTCACAGGAGAAATCTTTTTTTTCTTCCTTTCATGTTCTTCATTTCATATGGTATATTTTCAAATTTCATTACCATGTTCTTAAATCCCTTATATTTTGTCCCTCTACTGTTTTATGGGTCATTTAGGAATGTTTTACCCATTTCCCCTCTCTTCTCAATGTTTTCTAAAACCTTGTAACATAGCCGTTATGCTGCAGAATTTTCGTCTCAAAATGCCTCTCTCTCTTTTCTAAAAATTATTTTATGTTATAAAGTGAGTACTCAAAGCTCTTATTTATACAGGGGTATTCACATATATATCAAAATTTTCTATTTTAAATTCTCGGAATTACATACATGAAACCCTCTTTCCCTTTCCGTGGGTTTAAAGTGACGTAAAGATCATGTCTTTCAAGCAGTTTTTAAAACGTTATGATTATGAAATGAAACCCATTTATTTTATGCCATATGGGTTATTTATGAAATGTTTGATGATGATATATGTGGCTCACATGATAATAAAGGAAAATTTAAGGGTGTTCCCTGATAGCGCTCCAATGCATTGGGTAATGATGTAACCACTAGAGATTACAATTTTCACGATACCTTGGTGAATAACCTTGGTAATTTTCAAATGACACCTTGGGGATGGACCTTGGTGATATGTTCATGATTGTCTATGTTAAATGATGTAGCCACATCTTCAAGTTATGAAAAATGTTATTTTTATTATGAAATGCCTCATGATTTCTTTCTCATGCCTTAAAGTTCTTTTCATGTCCTTATTGAAGTATCTCAAGTTCACATGTAAAATGTTCCTCTTGTTTCCCTTACTGGGCCTTCTGCTCACCCTTTCTTTTGATGTATGTCCCCAGGTTATGAGATGCAGTAATGAACCTAGAATGAACTTAAGGAGATGCCTTTCAAGTGTTTAAGAAGAATGTTTTATGTTGTTTTCATGTATTATGTTCCTGGTTTCCAAGACACTAGACCTTAAAGATCCTCAGTTTTGTGTAATTTAATGAATGTTTATGTTATAAAATGGCGGGATGTCATAACATCTTCCTTCACAAGCACATTATAGTACCGAGAGCATCAAAACAAATCATTTCATACCTCAATTACGAGGGCGGGACATCGAGTGGATTCTAGAATTGCATCCACCATCAAGCGGTAGGGATTAGTACTTCTGGGAGCTCGATCAGGGAGACGAGTATCCTTATTCTCCTTGTGCTCTACTTTTCAGAAACTCATTTTAACATGAATATCATTGTTTCTTACTCTATGTTTTCATTGAAACCAACTACTATGTCTAGCTAAATTCCCTTGGGGGAGAATAAGCTGGTTGATCAAATTCATTTAATCTTATTCGTGCACCGCATTTTTTTGGAACTTCTCTCTCACTATTTGCCGAACGAGTTTATTTTCACAACAAAAAGGTTGAGGGAAAACCGATCTTGTTTGTACCATAATGAAAACTGTTTCAATTTAAGGAACTCCCTGAAAAGTGATTCATGCTCAAATGAGAGATACACATTGAACTCAACTAACAAGTTGAGTCCAGTGACATATGACTTGTTATTGCCATTGGATGGAATGACTTTTACAGTCTAAGGACGGTAAGAGCTATTTCATCACAAATTGACCAGATGAAAAATCTGGCTAGTTGATTTTAGTCAGATCCATATTTCTTAACTTGAGTGCATGAAAAAGGGTAAGCAATATTGAAATCGGCTAGTGGACCTTCTCCCCCTACTCATCTATCGGTTGTTTTCACCACAAGATACATTATTGTCTTGTCTGCTTCCTTTCACTCACCGGTACACCTTTACTTGTCCACACACTTATCCTCACTCACTCTACATCACCACCACCAACTATTTTTGCTTTTCCTTTTGTGTGTTTTTGTTTAGTTTATTTTTTTAGATTGCTAAACACAACATGAGGCCTTCCTGTGGTTCTAACCTGTCTTTCCACTTCCCTAAGTAGTAAGTAGGTTATAAATTTTAGTTTTTCACCCATGCTCAATTACTTGCGGTTGTGAAATATAGAATTGTGTGAAAATAACCATGTGAATAATGATGAATTACTATCAAATCCATCTTTAAAGAAATTTTTTTACATATATTAAATTTTTAATTTTTTGCAATGAATGATTATATGTTTTCTTTGATTAATTTTGTTAGTGTGACCTTGTATGGGATTATTCTATGATGGAGGTGACTAGTTCAGACGTGGTTCATGATGAGATTATAGGGTAATGACTAGTTTGGAATGAGATATATTTTGGGATCTTTTTAGGGGTATATGATTGTTTCTATGAGATGGATGGGAAGTTGTGTAGTTTTTTATGGAATGGGATTTAGTTGTTATTTTCATAAGGTGGATGATCAATTATTATGTGGTATTGTTTATTTTTTCTAGTTGTGATGGAATATGAAGCTGCTGTAATTAAATTTAAGAGGCATGCATGAAAATTTAATATCTAGGCCAAAAATTAATGTGTAGAATGTGATGAATTTTAATCAATGGTCTAGTTATTAAATGTAAGTAATTTTTGGTGATTTTTATAGAATTTTTTCATTAAATATGGGATTAAATGACTTAACTAATTATTATTGGGTAGTAATATGGGGAATCATTAAATGGTTATTCATATGTGAAGGAAGGAAACCATGGTATGTGTATAATAGTTGGGTGTAGAGAGTTATATTTAATGGTGGTAGAATTAGGTGGAATATGTAATGGGATGTTTTAGTTGTATTATAGGTGATGATTTCTCTATTATAGTGAACACTTTGGTCTTACATGTGAGGGACTCTCTATTTTTTTAATTTTTACATGTTATCTATATACCCACCCACCCATGTTGAAAACTATGTACCAAAATCCAAATTGTTTTGGTGTGTTTTCCCTAACATACTGGTTGGTGAGGGATTGGATGACTCATTTCACCCTCATTTCCAATTTTCCTTCCATAGTAGTACATAGTTGTGGTACCAAGATGTAAGTGAGTACATAATGAGGATGGTGAAGTTGGTGGAGATGCCTGATGATAAGAGGACATGATATGTAGTGAGATTTATACATGGTAGGAGGAGGGAACTAGTTTTATGTACCTCACATCATGATATCATACTACCCAAGTTATGATATGGTGATGTGGATGGTGGATTTACCTGATGTGGGTGTGAGACCCCAGGCCCCACGGGAGGTTGGGGTAGGTAAGGTTGTGACTTGATCAACGTCAGATATGGATAGAAATGTGAATGACATGGATAGAAGGGATGATATTAAATGTTGTTAGAAATTTTATTACAATAGAGGACAGTCAGTGGGGAAGTGGATGTAGGGTGAATTATCAAACATTATTTTGGTATTATTTCACTACTTTGGATGTGTTACTTGGTGAGTTAGCCTTGGTGAGGTTGGGATTGGTTATGTCACGACCCGCCCTCGGGGTCCGAGCCGTGACTACCCCAAGCCCGCCTTCCATAGGCCAGGGGCTGGCGACTAGCACCAAGGCGTAAATCCCGGTAAAAAGGGAAGGCATTGCCTTTGAAAAGTAAACACACACCACAGAGTAAACAAGCGGAAGGTAAACACTAAGCAAGCAGAGTACGAATGAAAGTGCGGAAAGGTAAATGGGCCAGTATACAAACCCAAACTGAAAGTAAAGTACAACTCGAAAAGGGAAAAACAGCAACTGTAAAGTAAAGGCCGCTACTCCGAGCTGTCCACTGGAAATCCCACCTGAAGGGTGGGTACAGATAGCTCCTCTGCTCCACGGGTCCCGCCGTCTGCTCCGTGCACGTCCCGCCCAGTGGTCCACCTCCGGGTACCGTCCCGCTGTGCAAGCCTCAGCTAAGGTCAACGCTGTCCGTCGTCTGCAACCAACACAACGTAGTGCGGGCGAAGCCCGTGCAGGGGTGAGTATAAGCTACTCAGTAGGGACCCCGAGACCCCTGAAGGTCTCTCAAATCCACAAAGGATAAACCACGAAGAAAAGTACAAACACGAAGTAACAACTGACACAGCTTAGGTATATGCCCATACATATACCTAAGTCATCAATTAAAATACACTCCAACCTCCGAGCCCAAGTACAACTCAGTCCACGCAGGAAAGTATACGTATTCCACATAGGAAAGCAAAATATAATCCACACAGGATTGCACAACACAATCCACACAGGAAAACAACAGGATTCAGCTCACACAGGTATACTTCTTCAAGGACGATAAAGATGATCACTGATCCATCTAAGTCGTCGGACCCACGAAGGATCGATAGGTAACTAACCCCCGCAGAAGACCCACACAGGATCGGGCTCACACAGAACCTGTAGGCGCTGGCTCACACAGAACCGCTGAGCGCAAGGACCCACACAGGATCGGGCTCACACAGAACCTGTAGCACTGATCCACGTAGGATCGCTGAGTGCTGTAGTCGTCGTCGTCGAATCCACACAGGATCTCTGTACTGTCGTCGTCCAATCCACACAGGATCTCTGTACTGTCGTCGTCAAATCCACACAGGATCTCTGTACTGTCGTCGTCCAATCCACACAGGATCTCTGTACTGTCGTCGTCAAATCCACACAGGATCTCTGTACTGTCGTCGTCGCAGTCACAGTAGCAGTCGTAGCAGTAGAACAGTCGCAGCCAGCACTAGGGTTCCCGCACACAGCAAGCTCGTACGGAGGGTCCGCTCCACGAGCCGAGAGGCTGATACATCAACTGTCACAAAGACCAGAGTTGATGTATCCAAAAGTTCCGTATCGTCAACAGGAACTCAACGCAACAGACGGCGCGTCGATCGGACGCCCGGTCTGAGAGTTATAGGCATTTTCATCTCCGGGGCCCGGTTGGTTTTTAAGGCAAAACCAACCCGACCGTACTCCACCTGCGTCCAAACCTCAGGCGGAGTATGCCAAAAGATCCGTCTCACTAAGAGGAACACTACGCGACTGACGGCACGTCAATCGGACGTCCGTAGCTCAAGATATGAGCGTTTCCGCTCCGAAGGCCCGGTTGGTTTCGTGAACGAACCAACCCGGCCGAACTCAAAGTAAACCGAAACCTTGAGTGCGATATACCGAAACGACCGTCTCGATCCAAGGATCGCGTTGCCGCAGACGGTTCGTCATTCGGAGGTCCGGGGCTCAAGTTATGAGCCAAAAACCGAAACTGGTCCGTAACGGGGGGGTCCGGGTCCGGGCCGACCCGGCCCGACCCCCCCCCCCCCCCCCCGGGGCGGCGCGGCGGCCGGCGGCGGGCGGCGGCGGCGGGCGGCGCGGCGGCGGCGGCGGGCGGCGCGGCGGCGGCGGCGGCGGGCCGCGCTGGCGGCGGCGGCGGGCCGCGCTGGCGGCGGGGTGCCGCGAGGTGGGTGGCACGCGGGGCTAAGCCCCGCGTTTTTGTCAAGGTGGCACGGCCTTGTGCCGTGCCTTTGCAAAAGAAACGGCCCCCCACAAATGGGGGCCGGCTGGAACGAACCGGGGGGCTTTGCCCCCCCCCTCCTTTAATTGAAGCGCCCCCCCTCATTAAGAGGGGGGTTTGAAGAACCGGCCGGGGGTTTAATCCCCCGGTTTTATGACATCCGGCCGGCCCGCTGGCCGGCCGGTTTTTACCAACGGGACCGGAAATTCCGGTCCCGCCCTCGACTTCCGACGCCGGCGGCCCGGCCGCCGGTCTTTCCTTCCGCCGCGGCCCGGAACCGGCCGCGGTCTCCTCGTCCCGCCGCGGCCCGGAACCGGCCGCGGTCTTCTCGTCTCGCCGCGGCCCGGAACCGGCCGCGGTCTTCTCGTCCCGCCGCGGCCCGGAACCGGCCGCGGTGTTTGTCGTCCAGCGCGGTGCGACGGCACCGCGCCCCTTTCGCCGTGCCATGAATCCTTCCAACGCGGCGCGACGGCGTCGCGTTCTTGAAGACTCTCCTCGGCGAAGCGCGACGGCGTTGCATAAAAATAAATGAACGATCATCCGCGTGGTGCGACGGCACCACGCTACTTGCTTCCACCCGCATAAACAAACATGAACGATGGAGGGGGGAATTCGGCCGTGTTCGTGCGGTCCGCCCCCCCCCCTCACGTTAAATTAAAAACGCAACTTAAAATAAATCAAGTTACACGTTAGTCTTGATAGATTCACGATCAAGAATAAATTAAGGAAACCAAAAGAAAACGACAACCCCTACCTCGTGTTTAAGATTCAAAGGTTCGACTACGCTCCGCGGAAGACGGCGTCGCGGAGGTCGGGCGTCGCGGTCGTCGTTCGTCAAATCCGTTGACGAAGAGTTATGCCCGAAGAGACACGTCGTTGGCGGATCTTCGATTGCCGACGAAGAAGGTTCGGGGAGGAAGGAAAGGTCCGAAGATACCGGGTCGCCGAGTCGATGATCCTTGACGAAGTGTTGTCGTTCTTCGTTGAGGATGAAGACGTTCTTCGTTCTTCGTCAGAGCTTGGAGATGAAGGGAAAGCTCTCCAAAGACAAACAAAGAACTCCAAATAAAATAAGACTACCTCTTATTTTATTAACACAACACAAAAGAATTTCAATGCTTGAAATTCAAAAAAGGGGGTTAACTCCCTTAATTAAATAAGGGTAACCTAAGCCATTAAAAGAGGCGTTAAAGATGTTGAGAGAATTTGAAAAGAAAAGGGGTTCGTGTGGGCCCCACCACACTTAATCCTCCCAAGGGAGGTTAAGTGGGTGTGGGTCCCACTTCCAACCTCCTTTGATAGGTTTTTAAATAAGTTAAAAATAAAATTTGTCTTTACACAAATTTTATTTAACTTAACTGAAAAACCCCAAAACGTAACTTTCAACCCGCAACAAACGCAACTCCCGAAAAGGTCTCATTAAGCGAAAATCGTCGCTGCGAGTTCATCGGTGCCCTCGGATTTCAATTCCGAGCACCGGATCAAAAGTTAGGAATTCCCGCTCGTTCGTTCACTGAACGTACCCGAGCCAAACTTCGGAAAATAATTCCGGGCACTCCGGGCCTCGGAATCAGGTGCCGTCTGAAACCGCGCTCTTGTAAAATTCTAAAGAAAATTAAGAAAAAATTTCCCTTGAATTTTACGGGTCTTTACATTACTCCCACCTCAGGGCTTTACGTCCCCGTAAAGATACAACAAAAACTAGGGAAACAAAAGAGGGTACTGAGCACGCATCTGAGCCTCCCGCTCCCATGTGCTCTCCTGGAGATTCCCGTGCTGCCATCTGATGCGCACAAGAGGAATCGATCGCCCACGCAGGACCCGCTCCTGTCGATCCTCTATTTCCACCGGGACCTCCGTAAAAGTCGCCCCATCGTCAACGTCAAGCTTCCCATGGTCAAAGATGTGCGTCGGGTCGTGCACGTATCTCTTCAGCTGAGACACGTGGAAGACGTCGTGCACCCGGTGCAACTGAGGTGGTAGAGCCAGGCGATAAGCCACCTCACCAACCCTGTTGAGGACCTGGAAGGGTCCGATGAAGCGCGAAGATAACTTGTCGCCTTGGCCAAATCTCCGAATACCACGTCTAGGTGAGACCCCGCAAGAAGACGTGGTCACCATCCTCGAACTCTAGTGGCCTCCGCCTCCTGTCAGCGTAAGACTTCTGCCGGCTCTGAGCTGTCCTCATCCGCTCCTGGATGACCTGGACCTTCTCTATCGTGGCCTGGACCATCACAGGTCCCACTAGAGCTGCAAGATTTCTCTTTTGCCGAAAAGAGAAATCTAGTCTCATCCCCTGGATGAACCACATTCTTTGCCTAAAACAGTCAATCCTAACATGGATGATACTAATCCATACTAAGGATGACGTCGTAAGGCCTCGACGCTACTACTAAGAGATTCAACCGTTACTCTCGCCTCCAAGGGTTGAGTCACACTGTCGGCATCAGTGTGTGGTAACTGGGTCTCCTCCAGTAGATGTCTCACAAGTGAGGGTCAAGTCAACAGCCAAAACTGGAACCTCTTAGTAACATTACGATAGAGGACAGGAACGAAAACATCACAAGGTATGCGTCTTTTATTATTGCAGCTCGTAATACAAGACGCTACACAAAAGCAACAAGGAACCAGAAGTACAAAGGATGTATCCACTAGTTCTGCTCCTGTCCATCGGCTCCCAGAGCTCCATGATCGAAGGCCTCGGCTGCCTGAAGCTGAGCTCTCCCCTGCGGTCGGGGTGGACCTCCTGGTGGTGGTGGTGGTAGAGCCTCAAAGCGTCGGCCACCACCAGCTGCTCGTCCAGCTCCTCTGCCTCGTCCGCCTCCTCCCTGCGGACCGCCACGGTCGAACCTCTGCCTCTGCCTAGGTGGTTCCTCAACCGTCTGCTGCTCCTCCGCATGGCGGGTCGGGCAGTCACGAGCCATGTGGCCTCGCCCGCCGCATGCATAGCACTGTCTTCCACTCGAAAGACTGGCTCCGCGTTGTGTGCCCTGCACTGCTGAGCCAGTGCCCTGAGGTCTGGTCTGTCTGGACCCCTGAGTCATTCGTTGGCTGCCAGCTGCAGATGTCTCTGCCACGTTCCGCCCTGCGGTGGGTCGCTGTGCTGGTGTAGACTCAGCAAGGAAGCTCTCGATCAGAAGAGCCCGCTCCAGTACTCCTGTCTGAGTCGGTATGCTGAGGGAGATCAGCGATGCCCTGATCTCGTGTCTCAAACCCTGCTCGAAGGTCCGGGCCCGGAAGAATGGGTCCCGTACCATGTCGGTCGAGTAGCGCGAGAGATCGGTAAATCTCGCCGAGTACTGAGCGACCGTCATGCTGCCCTGCCGCAGCTGTAGAAGCTCCTGGATGCGCACCGCACGAAGGGTGGCTGGGACGAACTCCGAGCGGAAGATGCTCTCAAAGTCTGTCCAAAGAAGAGATGCCTCATCGTGCACCTGGAGCATCAAGCTCCACCATCGTCCTGCTGCTGCGTGTAGTAGGCTCGCAGCGAGGATCACCATGAGGTCTGCTGGTGTCCTCACTAGCCTAAACACTCGAACCACTGCCTCCAGCCAGTCCTCTGCTGCCTGGGGATCCGTCTCCCCGCGAAACCTGGGCGGTCGCTGGCGCTGAAACTCATGCAGTGCGCTGAGGCGACGTGCATCGTCAGCGGCTGCTGCTGGAAGCATCGGGGGATCGGCGGGTAAAGCTACCGCCGGTGCCACTGCTGACAAAGGGCCCTGCACCGAAGCCTCGTCGCTCGGTGGGCTGTCGTCTCGCTCGACTCTCGGAACCCTAGCTGGCTGCCGTCGTGGGGCCATCCTGAAAAGGAAACAGGTGCGCCACGGTTAGAACAGTATACCTGGTGAGCTGGCACAAGTAATCACAAGGAAAACTTGAGACTTTCATAAAGCAGATCAGTATACCCGGTGAGCTGACACAAGTAATCACAAAGAAAACTTGAAACACACACGCAATCAATGTTTTCGTGCATTAAGTCGGAAATCAGAAGTCAGGGTCCTGGTGTACGGATACGTCGGCCGCCGCACCAACACTGGACTCCCTGGACTGATAACCACACTCAATACGCTAAACATTATTGCTTCACATAGAAAAGATCAGAGTTCGCGGTAGAACCGACCACCTCTGATACCAATTTGTCACGACCCGCCCTCGGGGTCCGAGCCGTGACTACCCCAAGCCCGCCTTCCATAGGCCAGGGGCTGGCGACTAGCACCAAGGCGTAAATCCCGGTAAAAAGGGAAGGCATTGCCTTTGAAAAGTAAACACACACCACAGAGTAAACAAGCGGAAGGTAAACACTAAGCAAGCAGAGTACGACTGAAAGTGCGGAAAGGTAAATGGGCCAGTATACAAACCCAAACTGAAAGTAAAGTACAACTCGAAAAGGGAAAAACAGCAACTGTAAAGTAAAGGCCGCTACTCCGAGCTGTCCACTGGAAATCCCACCTGAAGGGTGGGTACAGATAGCTCCTCTGCTCCACGGGTCCCGCCGTCTGCTCCGTGCACGTCCCGCCCAGTGGTCCACCTCCGGGTACCGTCCCGCTGTGCAAGCCTCAGCTAAGGTCAACGCTGTCCGTCGTCTGCAACCAACACAACGTAGTGCGGGCGAAGCCCATGCAGGGGTGAGTATAAGCTACTCAGTAGGGACCCCGAGACCCCTGAAGGTCTCTCAAATCCACAAAGGATAAACCACGAAGAAAAGTACAAACACGAAGTAACAACTGACACAGCTTAGGTATATTCCCATACATATACCTAAGTCATCAATTAAAATACACTCCAACCTCCGAGCCCAAGTACAACTCAGTCCATGCAGGAAAGTATACGTATTCCACATAGGAAAGCAAAATATAATCCACACAGGATTGCACAACACAATCCACACAGGAAAACAACAGGATTCAGCTCACACAGGTATACTTCTTCAAGGACGATAAAGATGATCACTGATCCATCTAAGTCGTCGGACCCACGAAGGATCGATAGGTAACTAACCCCCGCAGAAGACCCACACAGGATCGGGCTCACACAGAACCTGTAGGCGCTGGCTCACACAGAACCGCTGAGCGCAAGGACCCACACAGGATCGGGCTCACACAGAACCTGTAGCACTGATCCACGTAGGATCGCTGAGTGCTGTAGTCGTCGTCGTCGAATCCACACAGGATCTCTGTACTGTCGTCGTCCAATCCACACAGGATCTCTGTACTGTCGTCGTCAAATCCACACAGGATCTCTGTACTGTCGTCGTCCAATCCACACAGGATCTCTGTACTGTCGTCGTCAAATCCACACAGGATCTCTGTACTGTCGTCGTCGCAGTCACAGTAGCAGTCGTAGCAGTAGAACAGTCGCAGCCAGCACTAGGGTTCCCGCACACAGCAAGCTCGTACGGAGGGTCCGCTCCACGAGCCGAGAGGCTGATACATCAACTGTCACAAAGACCAGAGTTGATGTATCCAAAAGTTCCGTATCGTCAACAGGAACTCAACGCAACAGACGGCGCGTCGATCGGACGCCCGGTCTGAGAGTTATAGGCATTTTCATCTCCGGGGCCCGGTTGGTTTTTAAGGCAAAACCAACCCGACCGTACTCCACCTGCGTCCAAACCTCGGGCGGAGTATGCCAAAAGATCCGTCTCACTAAGAGGAACACTACGCGACTGACGGCACGTCAATCGGACGTCCGTAGCTCAAGATATGAGCGTTTCCGCTCCGAAGGCCCGGTTGGTTTCGTGAACGAACCAACCCGGCCGAACTCAAAGTAAACCGAAACCTTGAGTGCGATATACCGAAACGACCGTTTCGATCCAAGGATCGCGTTGCCGCAGACGGTTCGTCATTCGGAGGTCCGGGGCTCAAGTTATGAGCCAAAAACCGAAACTGGTCCGTAACGGGGGGGTCCGGGTCCGGGCCGACCCGGCCCGACCCCCCCCCCCCCCCCCCCCCCCCCCCCGGGGCGGCGCGGCGGCCGGCGGCGGCGGACGGCGGCGGACGGCGGCGGCGGGCGGGCGGCGCGGCGGCGGCGGCGGGCGGCGCGGCGGCGGCGGCGGCGGGCCGCGCTGGCGGCGGGGTGCCGCGAGGTGGGTGGCACGCGGGGCTAAGCCCCGCGTTTTTGTCAAGGTGGCACGGCCTTGGGCCGTGCCTTTGCAAAAGAAACGGCCCCCCACAAATGGGGGCCGGCTGGAACGAACCGGGGGGCTTTGCCCCCCCCTCCTTTAATTGAACCGCCCCCCCCTCATTAAGAGGGGGGTTTGAAGAACCGGCCGGGGGTTTAATCCCCCGGTTTTATGACATCCGGCCGGCCCGCTGGCCGGCCGGTTTTTACCAACGGGACCG
>CAUJRU010004485.1:0-16638 GCA_963277665.1 Viscum album | reverse complement strand
ATCCATGTTCTTTTAGTGGATGGATTACATTTATATGATAATGATTATTCAATGAAACTCATTTATTTCCTAAGGGTTATTTAACATATTATGAAATATTTATAAATGGATGGTTGTAATGATAGATGTAGAATTTGTATAATATATCTATGATATAATAATTATTTTGAAAAGAAAATCAATATATACCTTTCATTATTTCCATCCCTCAAAATGTGGATTCATCACTAGAGCATGCATACATACTATTGATGCTATGATGTGATATAATTCATTTTTCTTAACCACATAACATAATTACTTATAAATGATAATATAATTAAAAAGTATGATAATAATGAGATAATTAATATTTTAGTGTTGATGGATCCATGTTTAAGGTTGAGAAAATGAGACTAATGAACCAAATAATTCATTAAAAATGAAATAGTTAATAAATGAAAATTGTGCTTTTAATAATCAATTACATATATATTATTGTCGAAGTAATATAACCGAACAATATATTATATTATAATTCAATAAATGGGTTGGTTATAAAACTATAACAAATCATAATTTATTATGTTGGAAGTATGACTTCATACAAGTCATGTTCTATATAAGATGATTGTTTCTAATCTCATATTTATTTACATGGGATATATTTCTATATAAAATAATTTTTTGGGTAGTGTATATACTACAGAGGAATAAATTATATGATTTATTTTAGAAAGACAATAGGGTTTAAGATTAAATCTATGGATATTGATATCATGATTTTTTAATTCTAAAACGATCTATATGGTAATGATTTGTGTTAAAATCTGATTTCTTTATTAGATTTTATATGAAAAATTTCTATTTTCCAAAATATTATTCTTGAAACCCCACACATTTTCATATCCTTTGATTTTTCCTAAAATTATCATTTATTAGTTCCTATATTATCTCTTTATTACTAAAATTATATGATAAATTGTATTTAAAACACATTTCAAATTATTTTATCTTTAGTTGATGTAGTTATTCTTTAATGAATACAGTCATAAGAATTTTATTATTATAGATAATTAAAATTAATTATGTGTTTGGAATATTTTTCATGGAAATTGAATTTATTTACATTTTTTTGGAATAAATAATTAAAAATTATTTTCCAACATTTTATTATACATTATTTTAAAAACTGCTACATGAATGTTTTTTTAATTTATATGACACGAACATGTTTTCATGCCTCTTGAAAATTCAATTCATTGAAAAATTACATGATTACATAGTGATTGATATATTTAAGTATTTTCAAAATATTCTTGGAATTTTTATATAAATTTTTATTAAAAGAAAATAATATATTATTAGGTTTCAATGATAGTTTTTAAGGAACATTCAACATTAATTTTCACATATTCCAACGTTTTTAGTGTTTTATATGCTTCACTAAGGATAATATATAATTACAGAGTACATGTCCTTTCATCAGACATATCATAGTAATATGATGATGATGATTATATAAAACCCATTTCTTCCCAATGACTTATATATGTTATGTTGAAATCATTATGAAAACATTTTCTTTCACATGGATTCTATTGTAATGTAAGGATTTATTATTTATGAAACACTTTTCTTTTCCATGTGTTATGCTATGGTGAAATTATTGAATTTATAAAAATCCTATTCATTTTCTAGGAGTTAGGATATATTGAAATGATTAAATTTTTATTATCAGATAAAACACATATATATTATTTTTAAAAGGTGATTAGTTAGTCCAATATATCTATCAAATGCATTGGGAACCGACTTATGTATCATGATTTTTTAATGGAATCATGTTTTGTTGAATGGACCACTGTGTAGAAAAAATAGGGATACCTGACCGGCTATGATATGGGATCCTAAGGGTGATGTTTTATCTTATTTAACATAGGAATTTTTTTTGAATCCAATATTATAAAATGGTATTAATTCATAACCATGAAATATGATACATTTTATATTCAAATGATTGTGGAACAAAATTATTATATATTGATATTATCTTCATTTTAATTCATGATGCATGATTAGTTTTTTTATGATTCCCCATTCATGGTACATATAAATGTTTAATGTGATGAATTTTTATTATGATCTATAAATTATTTGGTATAATTTTATATTGATAATAAAATATTTTAATACCCTTATTCTTGCTAGATTATAATATATTTCATTAATTGATATCTCCCACAATTTATATATCATATAATATGATCTACCTCATTTTTATATTTTAATTTTTCACATTATTATTAATATTGGAACTATATGTAATGATTCTAGAAGGGTACCTTATATAAAGAAAGATAAAAACGATGATAATTATTATATATAAGCAATATGTTTATATATCTGCTCTATAACTACACTAAACATTTTTGTTTCTAGGAATTTATATTTGGGAGATATATTTAATATTATTCTAAATGATGTAATATCAATGTATGTTAATCTTCTATTGTAATTATTTTCATCATAAAATAATTTAGTTATTTTTTTTGGATTTGTGTCAGATAAGAATAGTGAAAACCATAGAGATAAGTCTATTTACTAGAAAACATCCTACTGTTATTGTGTTTTATAGATTTCATGATTTCCTTACAAATATATCCCACAATGGATAATCAATTGATGATGAAGTAGTGGAACATATGTACCCAATGGTAACATATGTGAAAGGGGTGTGTTGGTTATTCATGCAATTATTACTAGTGCATGATGAGTTGTAATAATACTCAAACCCTATATTTAATGTCATGGGGGATATTCATGGATGTATTAACATTTTCTATGTGAGCCATTATAAAGTATTTGAATAGAAAAGAACTATTAATAAACTATGTTAATCCAATGGTTTAATAGATTTAAACTTGTTTTTCTTGATTTAAATATCCTATTAGTGATTTTGTATATGATTTATCTATATAAGAATTGTTTCTAAAAAATATTATATCTATTTTTTTAATTGGATAAGACTAGTCCCATTCATGTTAATGCTGAATATGATACATAATTGAATGATTTTCTTCATCATAGAAAAAATGAATCATTAGAATAAATTACAACCCTTGTGATTATCTTTAATCAAATATATCGTTTTATGATTTATATCTTCAATATGTATGAGTTTCAAGAGACTCATAATAGGATAGAAATTGAGTTCAAGTAAGTATTTTTAGTGAATACGACGAAGGTAAAGATGATTTATATTCTTCAATTTCAATTATTTTCAAATAAAAACCTATGGACATTTATCAATTGAATGAGTTAATGTTCTATATTTTCAATATAGGTGTACATAAAATAAAATTATTGATGAAAAATTACAATTTTGATGCATAAAAATGAATATCATCCTAATTTACCATTTACATTTCATTGCCTTGTGTGGGGAGAAAATTCAAATGATATGATCAAATTGCAAAATCCATGTAATAAATCTAAGACCATGGAATGACATATCATATTAGAATCGTTAATGTGAAATGAATAATGATTTTATGATTTTGTGTTTTTGTGTTTTTTAATTATTTTATATAGGTGTTTTCACTTATATTTTAGTTCCCATTATCATGAAAAACTAATTATTTTTCTATAATAGTTTTAAATTATGGATTTTGAATCATATGATGAACGGTAATGATAACACTAAATAGTAAATTTGTGGTTTAGTGACATTTTTAGAGAAAAATAATGGAATAATAATGAACCCTTAATATTCTCATAATTTTTTCATTATAATTTCTAGTTTTGAAAAAGAGATTATTGGTAATGATAATTTAATGTTAAAATTTTTAAAAAAATTATTTTTTGGTAAACCAGATTAATTTATTGTGGCCTTATAGTGATTCATGACTTTTATGATACATATTATATAATGTTTTGGAAAATATTATTATTTTATTAACTTATTATGTACTGATATTATTTTTAGACAATTGTAACATTAATCACATTTGAATATGTGTTCAACTCATTCTAATAGTTTGGTTTCAATTTTGGTCTAGAATATTTTCACCAGTTTGATGGTACATTATATATGAAATGATCTATGATAAAAAATTAATGTTGTTGTACAAAATTTAGAGATTATATTATTCAAATTTATTTATATTGGATAACATTTTTTAACCATGTTAGTTTTGGTAAATGATGTAGAACCATTATTTTATAAATTCCCAAATCTATTTTGATTAATTGAAATATTTTTTAATGGGTTATTATGAGTATAATGGAAAACTCTAATTTTTTAGAAAATACATTTTTAATTTAAATTAATAGATTTTTTTCAACGTAAATTCTTATTTTAGGTGCTTCACTTTTCTCAGTAGCATTATTTGATGTTTGACAATATCTATTGTGAAAACTATATGAGTACTTGACCAAAAATCTATAGCACTTTCAATTCTCTGAGCATGAGTTATAAAAATTGACCAGAGTAGGACTGGTTCATTTTTTTTCAAGTGATATAATTTTGATAATCTTAATGTTGGAATTTTACCAGATGTTCTTTAACTCTGAAGTCCTTGGATCTGATTTTCAGGCAAGGGATGCCGATGTAGACATTCCTATATCGTTTTGACATTCAAATAATTGTGGTTGAGGATGAAAGTGAATTTATAACCAATTTTGATCGAGATGAAGCCTATTCTTCCATTTTTCCCATATTTAAAATGATCATCAACACGGGAATAATCGAGTACAATATAAAAATTATTTAAAATGTTTACTGAGCTATTGAAGAACCCATGTTTCCATCCGCTTATTGACACCACTCTTCCAATTTTAAATAGATTATATTATTTATTTAAGGAGGATTCTGTTTAAATATAATATCATTGAGGGTGAGTTTTTTTGGGTTGAGAAAATCATTTCTGACTAAGAATATATTTTTCCCAAGCTACAATTCTGATTTTACCGGACATTCTGAATTCAGATGTTGAAGTAGGGAATATGGGTCTAACCGATTATGTGGATTGGTAGCCTATTTTGAGAACTATGTATGTTGTGCAACACACATACATCAAGAAGTTCTATGAAGAATATTTTGATATGTAAACCACATGCACTTAAGTTATGACTCATCAATATATACCCATTAAACTAGATATAAGGATTAGAATACATGGGGAAATTCCCACATTATTGAAACAACTACATAATGGGTACCAATTATATATAAGGAAATTACTAAATTTATTATCATCTATGTAGACCACTTGGCAACATTGTTTATAAATGGATACATTATCAAATGGAACATCATGCCGAATAGATACATGGAAATCACCTATGTCAGAAATCATGTGCATCAATACAAACGTCTATATAAATCAAAACACCTAGATTGGTTCAAAGTTTTATATATCTAATTGTCAATATAGTTCTTTCATATGTGTATCCTATTTGATGGCTAGATGAAACACTTAATTTTTGAAATCATGTGAAGTATCCATCATTTGTTTCAAGGTAGTGGGTAATTGTTGTTGAATGAATGTTAGGAGAAACATTCAATCAGAAAACAAGATTTTAAAGTGAATATATATGAGAGTGATGATTAAAGGGGGGGTATATCATGATTCAACACAGACATATGATCTGAGTGAAAGGATCATAGTTCGTTGAAGGAAATATGGATGAAATATATAGATCGCCATATAATCTTATTTATGCTGAATCCATTGTGTCGTCATTCATTGTGTTTATAGTTTCTCTTCTTAGAACTCTTTTTTCTAAAACCCTATTTTTATATATTGAAAATTATTATTGAGATTGTTGTATAATTTTGTTGTGGGGTATTAACATTGAACTAGTAGGAATTATTACCCCACTGAGGTGTTCAGGATTTTATGTGTCCACCCCTTTCTCGTTGGGAATGTTATTTGGGACAGTCAACTTCGGGGTCACAGTGGATACTTTTTAGAATGTTTGTGTTAATAAAAATTTGTTATTTGGAATTAATTTAGATAACATTATTGACTATAGAATGGTGTTATGATAGGGTAACTCAGTGAGGTGTTAAAATAGGTCTTTAGTTGTGATGTTAAAGTATCCTTACACCTACAAATGGTACACTCAATAGATTTGGAAAACATCATCTCCTAGTACAAAAATGGATAACATCAGGTGAGGTAAAAATAAAATAAAAATAAATAATAAAGTTATATTTCAAGGCATACAATTTCCCCACCTATAGTACATTATGTTCTTTCACTTTCATTTTTTATTTCTCAACATCTGACCTTGACCCTCTCTTTGTTCCAAGTAATTATTCCACTAGTTTCACCACCATCACTATGCCCACTATTCTTCTTTAATCTCTTTGTTTTTGTTGTTGTTTTTATTTCATTTTGGTCACCCAAATTCATTTCTGATTAGTTTAATCCTACATTTCCATGATAGTAATGGTTATATTCTATCAATGTTTTTTTCTTCATGGAGTTTAAGGAATTTTAGGTCAAAATTTGGCATGGCAGTTAGGGAAGGTAATGAGTGACCAAAAAGATAAGAAAAAAAAGGAAGGAATTGTTTTTAATATTATATTTTTTAAAATGGGGTGAATTAAAACTCAACCCTCATTTCATGAACAAGAGAATTAAACCCTAAAATAAAAAATCAACTGAGTTATTTATACATTAAGAAGAAATATTTATTAAAAATCATTTTGTAAATCTATTAAATCAACTAGATGAAAATCTAAACATTGGGTAAAATGTAAAACCTCCACTAATAAGAAATAAAGTCATGGATAGAGGGATGCTCAAAGTGTCTCAGGATGTGACATTATCAAGTCACCCATAATGCATTATGTAAACCCCAAGATATATAAACTGTGAGATTAATCAATCCCACCGCACTATATAACTATTTTATCATGGATTAGACAATTAAGATTCATTATATTTCAAAAATAATTTATATGGGGCAAAATTTAACATTCGAATTATAGGACTATGTGTGGTAGAATCATATTTGAAGGGGTTTCCATCTTATTGAAAGGGAAATGTGAATTTTTTAAAACAACAATTGGAAGAATATAGATTTGAAAAATGAGACTATCTATATAATGAATTTTTTATGAAATTAGTTCCAAGTTGGATAATTTTAAAAATTAGGTATAAAATCATTTGGTTTTACAAAATGAATATGATATGTTCTATTTTGTGACAAGTAAAAGGGACTTTTAGAGAATTACCCAATCATTAATGGATTCTCTTGTTCCTCATGGATACCATTTACAATAGTCATACACTATATCATCAAATCATATTTGACCATTCAACTATTTTAGGTTTATCTGACACAATAGTTTGGGGATCTCAAATTGATATTTAATAATTTGGCACAAAATTCCCAACACAATGATTCTAGGGGAATGAAAATTTTTAAAATGTAAACCACAACCACATCTTATGTTGAAGAACCATATACTGGAGTTTACACTGATAATAATCAAAATATTCTTAGGTAGAGGTGTGTTCAATGTGGAATGTTTTTAAATTCAGAATTCATATAGAAATCAGTTTATATGAATTCCCAAGACCCTAAAAACACTATAGTTACCAGTTATGGACCGAGGATGCAACCAAGAAGCAATAATTTATCAAATAATTAAAATAAAGTATTCCAAAAGCATCATAACCTTTCATAGGAGGATCAAGGAGTGCACAAAAAACAAATTCCAACTTATTTTCATAATAATAGATAGGAATGACTGTAGCTATAACATAACAAAATCGTTAATCCTTAAATATTATATGATGAATTCAAGTGGATGTTCCCAAAACTAATGGATATGATTAATGAGAAAAATAATAACATATTGTTTTTGACAAAACAAAACATTACATTGTGTTTAAAACCTAGAATTTCATGTAGTACTGCTAGTCAAAAATGTAGCATTTAGAGAGAATGGTAAGAATCCAAGTACCACTATGTCAAATCATAATGAGATTTACATGGTGGCCACCATAAGTTATGGTTTCCAAACTCATCATGAAGTCACACAAGAATCCCATAGAGATTCCAATTATTTTTTCTGAATCGGTTGAACACACATTGGATGCCTCCACATATATATATATATGAATACCCAAGCTAATATGAAATTAGATACTATTCTACCTAGTGGTAAATAAATGGAGTAACAATTGAACACTAATAATACTAAAGGAAGGAAGAAGTTGGTAGAAGAAGATGAGAGGGTGCCTACAGTAGTGAAGACTTCATCCATATCCATTCTCATCTAAACAAAGGATCAAGATGGTAAATAAATATTTAAAACTGACTATGTTTTTGAAGAATATCAATTATATTAATTTCGATATTCCTTTTCTTGAAGATATTTTCCAAATACCTTCTTACCTAAATAATCTCAAGAAAATTGGTTCATGTAAGAAAAACATTTATGTATTTTTCACGTATATACTCCAATAAAAGTGTATAAAAGAACTATAGAACATGATGGCTTTCAAGTGATAAGTCCTTCAGATTTTTTTATTCCTTTAACATTCTTGGATAGAGTTTCTCTGTTTATATGATTGTATGAACTTGGGAAATATATCAGTCTAATTCCCTTATCATTGTCATAAATATCAATAAATAGTGTTCAAAAAACCCACTAAAGTTGTTTTCTATATTTCATATTGATCTATTACCAACCTAGTTAGAATTAATGAGGACTTACTTATAACAGTGTCTAAGAATGATTTTTTTGGGTGACTATTTATTTTCATGTGTAATACCATCAATCAACCCCTATTATTTTTGTTCAATTTTTTCATTTCACTATATGAGAATATAATAAATTTTGGAAAGGGAAAGATGATTTCCAACAATTTTGACTATAGGTATGAATTTACTCTTTTTAAATATACAGAAGAACCAAACTAGGGCTAGGTAATATTAAGGGATGGGTTTCTAAATATTAATTAATTTATAGATAAAGAAGAGGAATATTTTTATAGGGTTCTTGTATAAATCAATAATAATCCAAATTTATATCAGAAACTTGAATATGTGTTTTTTATTCCAATGATTAGGGTCCTTTAGATGGAATTAATTTGTAATTCCTAGATCACATACATCAATATCCTAAAGATCATATTTTGAACCACATGATAAAACCTCATCTAGAGATTGTTTGTATGACACTATCAGAGATAAATTCTAATTTTTTTCACTTCATTTTTCAAAAAACACCACGATGATTTAGACCAATAAAATAATTGTCTTCCTTCAAACCAAATACTCAATCCATGGATCTCAATTATCTAATATTTTTTGTACTGAATGATTTTTTGAGAATGATTCAAATTTACCTATCATCGTTAATTCTACATTATGCGGGCATAAAGAGGTTAAAAATCATGATATTTTAAGAAATTTTTGTGTTTTTATTAGTTGATGTGTTTATAAAATTAGGGGAATTAGTTAATATTTATTCATATATATAATACTAATGGATCCTAATTAGAAGACTATGATGGAATCTCATGAAATATTAAATCAAAATATGAAAGAAGTTGTTAGAGAAGAAGTCATAAATATGTTATATAAAGAAATAATGTTTCTTATCACTGATAGTCCTTGATTTATTATAGTTCAACTAGTCCGAAAAGGGGTAGTTTAATAGTTGTAACAAATGATAAAATGAATCAATTCTTGTTTTTAAGGGTACCATGTAGAGGTTCTTCATTTCTTATTGAAAGTAAAACTCTTTCACTAGAAAATATAACTTCCTAATGCCATTCTAATACCAAATTCTTATAGGATTTCATGGAAATTAATTTTTCTATTTTATAGATGGATATTCAAGCTACAATCAGAATCACATAGACATTGAATACTAGATATATACCACCCATAATTTTATTTTTGCGTCCTTTTCATATAGAATAATACTTTAGCCTATTGGAATTTCCTACCACATATCAGAGGTGTATAATGGCAATATTTTTGATATAATTGAGATTATATTTTAAGTGTTCATGGATGAAATTTATATTTTTTGTTTTAATTTCATCAGTTATCTAAATAATTCCAAAACTACATTATATAGGTTTTTGGAGACAATCCTCATCAAAAATAGCGAAAAATGCCAGTTCATGGTTATCTATAGAATTTTATTTGGACAAAATTATTCTAAGAATGAAATTTATGTGGAAAATTCTATTATTGTAGTGATTTAAAATATATCACCCTATGTGAGTGAATAATCCATCACATGATGCTTAAAACATGTTTATTTTTACTAGAGATTCATTAATGATGTTTCTAAATTTCTTTTTACTGTTATTATCTTTTAGTCAAGGATATAATATTTTTTATGACAACAATCAAGAGTAACTTAATAAAATGAAGAAATATATCACATCAATACGAAAAATCACTTCCCACGATTAGAAAATAATATAAAAAGAAATTCGTGATGTATGTGATTTTTTTATTATGGTAGTTTCATGAAAATTAATTTAGAAGGGGGTTCTTGTGACCAACTATGGTAACATGATTCTTGGTGATTCCTAGAAAACTATTTCTACCACCATGAATGATTTTAATTCTATTATATATTCCATAGATAATTTTAGGAATTATCTCATATGTTAATAATTTATAATATTCATAGATCATTCTATAATGAAATATTGTTTGTCTAAAAAAGAGTCTATGGTAGGACTAATTAGATGAAAATTTATATTAAATGAAATTTATTATGTAATTATGGATAAAAGAGGTATTGAACATTTTGTAGCTAACTACTTCTCATGGTTACCCAAAATCACAATTCAAATAGTTTATCCAATGTAAATAAATACATCTTTTGTTAATGAACATTTATTTATTTCATCTATAATATAGTCGGTCTAGTTTGTAGATTGTTCCAACATATTTACAAAAAGTTTCATGCTAAAATAAAAATGACATGGTCAAAAAAAATTCATCATTTATAATATGTTATAATTTAGTGATGATCCACTTTTTTCATTAATGCTATATTGATGGGGTACTTAGTTGGTGTTCTGATGAGGAGGAAATGCTTTCATTTTTAGAGATTTTTCACTCTATTCCAAAGGGTTGACACGATGAGGGAGGGAATACTACGCAGAAGGTCAACAAATATGGTTTTTGGCTTACCTCACTACAAATGGATTTAATAATTCTTGTCATGAGCTATTATAAATGTTCTTGGTTGGGAAATGTTTATAGGAAACATGAATTTCTAAAATTAGGGATCTTAGAAGTTTAAATTTTTCATGTTTGGTGGTTGGATTTAATGGGACCAGTTACATATTCATCGGGGGATGAGTTCATCTACATGACTATAGACTATGTTTTGAATGATGTTAAAGGTATTTTTACATTAAAAAAATATTTTTAGTTGTTTTGGGAATTTCTTTATGAAGAATATATTCTCCCAATTTGGCAGACTGAGATATTTTGTCACTAATAATGGTACACATTCTAAGAATAGTAAATTAAAATACTTAATGGAAATGGATAGATGTTTTAATAGAACTTTTACCATTTATAAATTATAGTAAAGTGTATTGGTAAAGATTTCAAATACAATGTTTAGAATTTTTTTTGGATGAAATTGGGCATAATTCAATAAAGGAATGGTCTCTACAGTTATATGAGGCATTATGGGCTTACAAAAATGATTATAAACCTCCCCCTTGGATGACTCCTTATAAGATAATTTTTTGTATGACAATTTATTTACCTATATGTCTCTATAATAATTCATTTAGTCTAGTTATTTACCACAAATATTTTTTCACGTGTTATTGATAAATGATATTGTTAGAGCTATGTGGGATGGAAGATATTTTAATAGATAATTATGATAATGTTAGAGTCCATAAAGAAGGATCTAATTTATTTTATAAATATAATGATAAAAAATAGTCATGTTAAATCTGAATAGAGTTTATTTCATTTTATCTCTAAATTTAATAAATTTCTTGGTAAGATTCAGTTTATGGGTTTGGAACTATTAAAAATTTATAGAGTGTGGTTAATGGAGTAGTAAAATTAATTTGACCTAAAAACCATCCATTTCCAGTCCATGAAAAATGAATAAACAATTATTTTAGTAGAATACTACGGATATTGATTACATATTCTCTAAAAAATAATGGATTCCTTTTATTTTATAATAAAATACTCTTAATATAGGGTGTCATGGGAGTCAACCCATTTTTCCTTATTTTTCTTTTTTGTTTAATTTTGGATTATTTTCTTCTCATTTGGGCTGTTTAGTTATGTTGATTATTGTTTCCATTTTTTAAATAATTCTATATTTTATCCAGAGGATGATCAATCTCTAGAAGGATGGAAGAAATCTTGGATGAACATTAAATACAATTACATATTTTAGGAACTGTTTTTTTCAAATAATATATAGAAAATATCTCTAATTTTTTTTTTTAAAATAAATTAAATTCAGAAGAAAAATTTAGCCCATGTGGGGTGTATTAACTAAATGAAAAAATATTTCAGGATTCCACGCTTCCACATGATAGAAATAAAATTAAACAAAAATGTAAAAATCCCATACAAAACAAAAAAAATCATTAACATGTTCTACATAATGTTATGTAGTGTGAGAGTGAAAGAGATTTTTACAGGAGGTAGAAGAGAAAATTCATTTCGATCAGGAAATGAGTACTTCCTCTAGACCACTCTCATCAAATTCTATACTACCATTGATTGAAACTCCAAAAAAAGCCTTGAACAATTCATCAACTGATGATCATAAAAACAAATGATCCACTTCAATGTCTCGTTCCAGGCTGGAATTTTATCCAAGGTGCATCGAGCGGCGTAGAACGCCGACACAACGTTCATGGAAGGGATGTATCTAGTAGTTTTGAACTTCACCATATCTATAACCACCAAAGAATGGACCATGTTCTCCATCTCTTGACCGAAAATATAATATTTGAGGAAGCAGAATATGACGACATATGGAGTTGGTATTGTGAGAGTCCATTCCAACATTCCCAGGATGGATTTATTCAAATTCAGTATCTATTATATAGTGTATTCTCCTTTTGATATTCACAAGATGAAATTCTCACCTCGGGTGCATAGAGTTCTTCATACTTAGAAGCCGTGAACATTGCTCCAATACCCAAGAGATGAAAATCCCACTGTGACACATCTATAGCAGCCTATAACTAATCGAGGATGTTTATGGTGGAGTATAGAGTCTCCATAGTATGATCAAAATCATAGTGGGCATCAATCATCCAATCCACTAGGTTCCCTTGTATCTTCTCAATTATCTCATCTTAGGTGTCCATGTAATCATGGATCTATGCCTCGCTCTCAACCTCCCGATAGAAATTGTACATGTGATCAATGTATTATACCACCACCATCTCATTGTCCTTATCGCCAAAATCAATAGTGTCGATTCTCTAATCTTCCTTGGGTGTATCCACCGCACCATAGATAGCCTTACTCCATGCTATGTGAACAGAAGTTAGAGTTAAATATTTCTACTTCGATGCTTCTCTCGGTTTCTTATTCATGGAATGATCCTCTTTCTTATGAAACCTTATTATTTTTCAAAAATATTTCAATCATGTATCCCTTTTCTTGATTTGGGGTTGAGAAATTTCTTTCAGGAAATTGTTTCCCTATACTAACATGGAGTTTCTAAATCTCCTCGACAGTAGTGTCTCCTCCATCCATGTTTGTAATATTCTGTTTTTCCATGTTGTTTTCTACAGCAGTTCGCGCATTTTGGAGTATTTGAGGGAAGATCTTCTAGTAACATAATAAGAAAACTGAGAAAGGGGACTTCTATCTAGTCTATGAAGAGTTTCTAGATTCCTAATATCGCATAGCACTCTAGGATTCATATTTTCAGCACCAGCACCAAAATTCTTCTTTTTTAATTCCATTAATTTGTAGTTTCTTATAGTAACTTGGTATAAGGGCATTTCATTGTTTTATTCATCATTTTCCTACTAAATTATTATGTATCATGATACAAATATATTTATATACGGAATTATTCTATTTGTTCTATAAAACTGAAAATCATACATATTCAATATTAATGTTCTTTATTAAAATAATTGTAAATGAGGCAATTCTGTTGTTTTTTATCACACATGAATGAATCTATCTATTTTGTTCAATTGTAACTATAATATTAAATTTTCTATTTATAATTTCACAAATCAGGATTCAAAATTAGTGATAATTTTCTGTTTTAATTATGGAGAGGAGGGGACACTCTTATGCACATTAGTGGTTCTTTAGTTACGCCATACATAAAAAATAATTTTTTAACTTTTTTTAAAAGTGCCTCCAATTTTGTGAAAATAAAAATGTTTTTATGCATAAATTAGAATTTTGGAAGTCTCTTTGTTCAACCAATAAAACATAGTTTTTTTCTTAGGGGAAGATTCATTGGCCTTCTTACGCAGATTTCATTAAATCAGATGTTGTAGTGATTGAGTGATAATTTAGTGTTGTTTTATATAATTTTTATTGAAATATTTCATGAAGACTACATAAATTAGTCTTGATTGGTAATAATCTTATGTAATTGGAGATATAATGTCATGCATATTGAGTGTTAATTCTAACGTCGTTACATATCATGGGTAACAAGAAATACCTTATAGATATAAGAAAATGGAGAATTATTCTAAATCCATTGAATATGGAGTAAAATGGGAAATTGGTATCGCATAGTGAATTATTAAAACAATGTTAAAGGATTTTTCTTATATATATATCTATATCTATATAAATAAGTACTTTATAGAGTGATTTATAGAAATTCATCATAGGGAAAAATTGAAATAATGTTCCCTTGAAAAAAAATGAGATTTGGAAAATTAGCGGAATATTGAACATAGGTGACCAAGATGACTTTTTATTTATATGAAAATATATTTAGTTGTATCAACAATGTGGGAAGTGAAATCCTATTTATAGGAACCTTGGGAAAAGTAATCTTTTTTCATATTCATTATAAATTTAATTACACACAAGTATATCTAATGCATTCCCTTTGTACATGGATGTGATTTTTTATTGAAATTGGATGTTTGATGACATCTCCTATGAGGCAAGAAAATCTATTTCAATGGATGATTTGTTTGTCACTAATTAATGGTTAAATTCATTAATCAATAATCCTTTGATAACAAACCATTTAAAAAAAATTTCCCATAGTGAAATACATTATGTTTGGGGGAGATTGATGTGGAACCATTATTTCACACTTTTCAGTGTCTATTTTGACTAATTCAACGAGTTTATCATTGGTAATTATAATTATAATGGATCATTGTCATAATATGAAAAAATATGTTCCAATTTTCGATTCATTTAATTAGGTAACATAAACGCATGTCTTTTGGGTGGTTAAGTGTTCCCAATTGTGACAATTAATATTTAACTTGTATTATTGTGTAAACTAATTGATTTATTGAAAACAAATTGATGGTGGAAGGAAATTTCAGTATAGTAATTAAAAAAACTCTTTGAAAGTCCATGTCTGCTACATTGTTTTGTAAAATTCTATCATAATGAGAATCTTTACACTTCATGTGTCCCATGAGTACATTAGTACTAAATTTCTTGAAAAAAATTAGTTGACGATGGATTATGATGCAACCATCTTGGTATTTTTTCAACAATTAGGGGCCTGAGGATGAGGCTATCTATGAAGGGATATTTGATATTGATGTGGTTAAAACCTGAGTAGCCTTTGTGACCCCCATTTAACATTAGTTATAGTGTTATGTATACCAGATATTATGTGAAAATGAGCTTCAATGTGAACTGGTCTGTTGAAGAGTCCATATCTCCTACCACATTTTGATGTTTCTTGGTCAATTTCTACTAAATTCCATTTTCAAGGGATTGATGGAGTAATTTATCTGGAAGATTGTTGAGGGAACATATCTTAGGGTTGAGAGATTATTTTTTGACTAATAATATATATTTCTCGATCTTTGGTGCCTCTGTTTTATGATGTTTTGAATTTGGATGTAGAACTAGAGAATAAGAGACAAATAGTTTAAGTGGATCAGTTGACTACATCAGGAATCTCTTACATCAATAGAAACTTCATTGTCTAAAATGTATATTTAGCATATTTTTCTATATATGCCATAATCCCTTATATCAAGACTCACCTATGTACAACTATTTAACTATGTAAAAGGAATCATATTGATGGGGATGCAACTAAGTGAATGAAATAGGTAAGTAAATTGAATTAGATATATTTAGGGTCAAATATATAGGCCCTGTAACAACATCATTTAAAAACAACTACATTAATAAGTGGTTCAATCAAACTGAATAGATACTAGGAAATCCACTACATGGATAATCAATTAATGTCAATACAAATGGATTTTTGGAACTAATCAAAAACATTGATCCAAAAGGTTATGTGGTCAGTCAGAGTTTTTATATATATATAGTTATATTTCATGTTTAATTACCATCTATAACTATAACCCTTTGAACTAGTGTGAGGCATCTAGTAGCAGTTTCAAGGAAGAATATAAGAGTTGGTGAATGACTAGGTGGTGGCATTTTTCAGTATTAAATAATATGTGG
>CAUJRU010004484.1:0-16661 GCA_963277665.1 Viscum album | reverse complement strand
ATTCTAATTAAAAAAATTCATTTATTTTAAAAAAACTAAATTCTCACCAATTTAATTAAATAAAGCACATAATAAATTAATTATCTAACATTCAATTAAAAAAACAGCGCAGACCTCACCTCGATGTGGAGACTCGCTCAACTAGTGGGGTCACGCGATAGTCTAAAAGGGAAGGCACACACAAGTAGGGACTATCGCCAGTCCAAAATTAGCGTGCAATGCACCGGTAGGGGATGGATGAAGTAGAAAAGAGGGACGACACCTGTGACTCGGAAAATGGGGCACACGAAGGCTACCGGAAAATGTCGCAACAGTATTGTGGGGCACCACACGGCTAAATAGGAGTTGCTCTAGAAGAAATATTACCAGTGAAGGGGCTGATGGATGAGAAAGGGAAAGGGGAATGGTGTTAGTGGAATTGCGTTGCTACTGGATGGCCAGACCCGAGATGGAAATCCATGGTCGGAGTGTTTCGACTGGAAGAGGAGAGCACTACAAGGGGTACTGGCTTGGAGGGGAGGGTGCTGGAAGAAGGTGACAACTGGGAGAGGAGGGAATAGTTTTTTTTTTACATTTTTTCAAAAAAATATTTTTTAAAATACCACCAGGGTAAAAAAAATAATTTTTTTACCTCCCAAAGGTGGCACCTAGTGTGACGCCTTTGGGGGTTTTTCCGCCCAGGGAAAGGCGGCACATGGTGTGCTGCCTTTGCACAAAAATGAATCGCAAAGGCAGCACACTAGGTTCCGCCTTTGCATTAATGTTTTTTTAAAATTTTTTATTTTTATTTTTATTGTTTTGTTTTGTTTTGTTTTATATATATATATATAACAAAACTTTTCAGCATAATTTTTCTGCTATTTAATATCCAGCGGTTCTTCCATTACAACAGTCTGGATTCTGACTGATACCCTCACCCAGGACTCCCTTTTATTAGGGGGTTTTCCCTGAAAACCATATTGCATTTCCGATGTGGGATTCTGGTTCACCTTTTCCTGCACAGTACATTCTGCATTTCCGATGTGTGATTCTGTTTCAAGTACGCGACTTTGAAAGACTATAAAACATAAACTATAAGACCAATATCAATGAAACTTTATACACTAATTAAACTTATAGGAAATAGTTGAAAACAAAAATAATTTCATAAAAAAGTTGATACAAATTAATTTATAAGATTTCAAAACCACCTACATGAAACATAAACATATTTCAAGTACATGACTTTGAAATCCTATAAAATATAAACTATAAGACCAATATAAATAAAACTTTAAAAACTGATTAAAAATATAAGAAATAGTTAAAAACAAAAATAATTTCATAAAAATGTTGATAAAAAATAATTTACAAGCTTTCAAATCCACCTCCATGAAACTTAAACATATTTCAAGTATGTGAATTTGAAAGCCAATAAAATATAAACTATAAGACGAATATAAATGAAACATTAAACATTGATTTTACATATAATAAATAGTTGAAAATAGATTGTAAAAAATATCCATGAAAAATAATTTATAAGCTTTCAAAACCTCCTACTTGAAATTGAAAAATGTTTCAAGTACATGCCTTTGAAAAACTATAAAATATAAATTATAAGAAAAATATAAATGAAACTTTAAAAAATGATTAAACATATAAGAAATAGTTGAAAATAAAAATATCTTCCTAATAAATCTCGATAAAAAATAATTTATAAGCTTTCAAAATCGTCTACATGAAACTTAAACTGTTTCAAGTACGCGAATTAGAAAGAATATAAAACATAAAATATATGAGTAATATAATTTAAACCTAAAACATTGATTAAACATATAATAAATAGTTAATAATTAATTAGTTGATTAGTAATATAAGTATTTATTATATAATAGTTAATCAGTAATATAATTATTATAAAATATTTTTCATCATCATTTTTTAAGAAATACCTTTTGTTTTCAATTATTTCTTATATGATTAATCAATGTATAAAGTTTCATTTATATTGGTGTTATATTTTATTACTCAATAATTATTACTTAAATAATAATTATTAATTATTACTCAATAATTATTACTTATATAATAATTATTTAGTTAATTATTAATATTACTATTAATTATATAATAATTAATTAGTTAATTAATAATATAATTATAGTCTTTCAAATTCATGCACTGGAAACATTTTTAAGTTTCAAGTAGACGGTTTTGAAAGATTATAAATTATTTTTCATCAACATTTTTATTAAATTATTTTTGTTTTCAAATATTTATTATTTTTTCAACTAATGTTTAAAGTTTCAATTATATTCGTTTTATAGTTTATATTTTATAGTCTTTCAAATTCGCATACTTGAAACTTTTTCAAGTTTCAAGCCGGTGATTTTGAAAGCATATAAATTATTGATAATCAACAATTTTGATGAAATTTTTTTTGTTTTAAAATATTTCTTATTTTTTTAATCAATGTTTAAAGTTTCATTTATATTGGTTATATATTTTATGTTTTATAGTATTTCAAAGTCGCGTACTTGAAACATTTTTATGTTTCAAGTAGGCGGTTTTGAAAGCTTATAGATTAATATTCATCAATATTTTTTAAGAAATTATTTTGGTTTTAAACTATTACTTATATTTTTAATCAATGTTTAATGTTTCATTTATGTTGGTCTTATATTTTAGGTTTTATAGTCTTTCAAATTTGCGTACATGAAACATTTTTAAGTTTCAAGTAGACGGTTTTGAAAGATTATAAATTAATTTTTATGGACATTTTTAGGAAGTTTTTTTTTGTTTTCAACTATTTATTATTTTTTTAATCAATTTTTAATGTTTCATTTGTACTGGTCGTATATTTTATGTTTTATAGTCTTTCAAAGTCTGGAACTTGAAACATTTTTAAGTTTCAAGTTGATGGTTTTGAAAGCTTATAAGTTTTTTTTGGTCAACATTTTTTATGAAATTATTTTTGTTTTCAACTACTTCTTATATGTTTAATCAATGTTTAATGTTTAATTTATATTGGTCCTATATTTTATCTTTTATAAGCTTACAAAGTCACGTACTTGAAATATGTTTAAGTTTCAAGTAGGTGGTTTTGAAATCATATAAATTAATTTGTATCAACATTTTTTATGAAATTATTTTTGTTTTTAACTATTACTTATATGTTTAATCAATGTTTAAAGTTTCATTTATGTTGGTATTACATTTTATGTTTTATAGTTTTTCAAAGTCGTGTACTTGAAACAGAATCCCACATCAGAAACACAGAATATACTGCACTGAAAAAAAAAGAACCAGAATCCCACATCGAAATGCAGTATGATATTTAGGGAAATCCCCCTTATAAAAGGGAGTCGAGGGTGAGGGTTTCTGTCAGAATCCAGACTGATGTAATGGTAGTGCTGCTGGATATTAAATAGCATAAAAATTCTACTGAAAAGTTTTGTTTTATATATATATATGTATATATATATATAACAAAACAAAAAAAAATAAAAAAAATAAAAAAATTTAAAAAAAAAATTAATGTAAAGGCGGCACTTGGTGTGCCGCCTTTGCTGTTTATTTTTGGGAAAAGGCGGCACACCATGTGCCACCTTGCCCTGGGCAAAAAACACCTAAAGATGACACACCAGGTGCCGCCTTTGATGGGTAAAAAAATAATTTTTTTTAACCTAGATGTATTTTCAAAAAAAAAATTGAAAAAATGTAAAAAAAAACTCAAGGAGGGCACTACATGTGGTGAAGCCGACAAGAGAGGAGGGTACTTGGACAGGGGGAGGCTGGTGTACGGGTGGCACGCAGAAGGGGGTGTGGGGCCAGTGTGTGTATCCAATTAGGAGAGGGTGGAAGGATGCAGATAGTGGGTGCGGGGGTCGCGGATGGTCAGGGAAAGGAAGTCAGTTGGGAGATGCGGCACTGTAAGGGAGAGGTTGGCCATAGATGCAAGGAGGCTTGAGGTAGATGGAAGGTTGGTGAGGTGGGGGAACATTGGAGGGTGTGGGTAGGAGTTGGAGGACGCCTAAGGAAGGTGGGATGAGGGTGGTGCGAGTGCTGTGTTGCTGGGTAGACGGAGCAGGGAGAGGGTGCTGGAGGAATGGTGGCTGGTAGCGGGTCGTGGGTTAGAGGGCGTGTGGATGGGAGGCAGAGTCGGCTGGGTGTGGAATGTGGAAAAGTTTGTGGGTAGGAGGGGCTATGTGATGGAGAAAGAATCGCAAGAGGCTGTAGGCGCTCTTGGGAGAAGGATCATCTTAGGGTTTTGGGGTGTGATATAGGAGAGAAGAGATGCAGGGAGAACCGTACTAGGGTTAGGAGAAAAAAAGAAATAAAAATAAAAATAAAAATAAAACAGAGACAAATAAATGAAACAAAACATAGGTCTATAATAAAAATAATACACATAAAAAAAATAAGAATATTAATACCAATAATAATAATAATAATAACTTTAATCTATAATAATAATAATAATAACATTAATAAAAACAATATTATCAATACACCTAATAATAACAAAAAGATCTTTAATATTAAAATGATAATAATAATATTATTATTATTATAATTATTAACATTTTTAATTATTATGATAACATTAATGAATATTAATAATAATAATAATAACAATCATAATGATAAATAATAAAAAAGATAAAAATATTCATTTCATTTTATTAATAATAATAAAATTATTAACAACAATAAAAAGTTCAAATAACAAAATAAATTACAAAATTTACTCATGAACCTCAACAAAAAATTGTAAAAGCCAACGAATTCATAAAATAAAATAATCAGACTGGTCGGGGTGTGAAAATTCTCTACACCATAAAACTTTCCTTTCTGAGGAATCCACAACAAGATATAATCCCAAAGATGAAACTTTTTAAATATCACCCACCTCCAAAAGTTTAATCGCCTCCAACTGATCGATCCAAACAGACACCGAAAACCCAAGAAACACAACTCATCCTTAAAAATGATCACATTAACCATCACCAAGAAGAACTCAGACCATCCATTTCAACCAAATAATAAATGAACATAAAACTCCTCCAACATTTATTTCTATAATATTAATCCAACAGAACCATTGGATATTCTTCAATCCCAACATTTAGTCAGGAGGAAGAACATAGGATTAGGTGGTTCTGCATAGAACCACCCTCCACCAAAGGATACATGAAAAGAAACTCTAATACTATCATGGGGAGTCTCAAATTGAATCCCCACCATAAGTATCAGGCTAACACAACATTACTTCAAGTGTAAATCTGTGAGACCCACTGTGGGTCTCACCACCACTAGAACTGATGAGATTTACTAAACTTGAAAACTTCCCACACTAACTAAAAACCCCCCACCAGGAGGGGAGAGAAGGGAAGTTCTCAGCTGATAGATCATCAAAAATACCACCATCACCATATCAACAATGTATCACCATTAGAAGAACACAAATAGTGCTACAATAAGGATGAAGATTAAACCAATTCCCTTTTTTCACCACAGGGGTTCTCCTGACTACGCGCCAACTTCACTCCAGGACCTATGGCTAGAGCACCGATGATGGAAGCATCTCCTACTTCACAGTCAGGCTTCAAAAAAAATTCCCAAACATAACACATGAACCAATATTTCACCAAACACACTGAAAATAAAACAAAGGATTCAAAGAGGTTTGACAATAACCATTCTTACAACTAAAATAAAATAAACACCAAAAACCCTAAAAGAGATGACCACTACATCCAAGAAACACTACAATGATAAAGCCTCAAATAGATCCCAAAACAACTGTAAGAACCCGTGTTTTCAGAACGGGTCAAAATCCCAACCCTGTTTGAATTTTTGACTGGTTTCTGAGGAAGCTGGAGAAAATGAAGAGTTTCTGGAAATTTCCAGACTACATGTCGTGTACTTTAAGTACACGCCGTGTATGTCTAGGTGAGTGGCCGCCCGTGTGCTCACCGAGTAAATGCTGTGTCGTGACCGTGTAATTGTTTCTTACTACATGTCGTTTAGTTTTGAACATGTCGTGTAGACCCCTGACCGTGTAAGGCCATACATGGCGTGTAGGTCGTTGGCTGGGTAAGAACTAGGGACGCGTCGTGTTACCTTTGGACACGTCGTGTAGTCTAGCCATGTATGAGGGATATACATGGCGTGTGGGTATGTCAGCGAGAAAGAGAAGAGGAACCCAGTACAAGTCATGTACCCAGAGGTACACATCGTGTACTCATGTCGGTAGGTTCGGAAAGTAAGTCAGTGGAATCATCCGTCTTTTGAATAGTTAATGTAAATATACAAGGCGTGTAGTCCTAAAGTACATGCCATGTACTTTCGTTTTTTCACTTAAATTGGGAAGTAGCCTCTTTTTTTATGCAGAACACCCCTCCTCCGCCCGGATGCGCGAACCAAGTCGGCCGAACCCCATTTCTCTTCCCGATTGTTCGTCCGAGACCCGTTTCAATCGCAGATTAGTGCGTTTGAACCCCCTCGGTAAGTCCTTGATTCCTCTTTGGTCGTTTGTCTGATTTTATTTCTAGAACGAGATATATCCCTTTGAGCAGTTTTGAATCTTTTTTAGATTTACCGCATTTTAGACCGAATTGGAGGGTGTTATCGGAGGAGTAGCACCGTGAGAGTCTCAGGTAGGTGGTGCATACCTCATTTTGTGTTTTCGTGGTTGTTTGGGTGACGCGGCTTCGGTGCGTTTTCGAGTATTTTTGAGCGGGACCCGTTTTATCTGCTTTTTCATACTGAATTGTTTATGGGAACTCTGGGATGCCTTTGGGTATACCTGGTTACCAGGTTGCGTCAGTGGGGCCGGGTGAGGGGCCATGACTCATCGGGGCATTTTGGTCGGGGAACGCCAAAATGGTTCTAATTGCAATATTATTGTGTTAAACTGTTAGTTTAAACTATTTAATCATGTTATAATTATTTGAGGCATTTAAGACCTTAGTGATGGTATGGGACAGCACCTGGTATAGTGGAATTCAACTGTTTAGTTTGTTTTGTTGGTTTATGTTTTTTTCTGTTTAAACATGTTATATAGGCAATTGCTGGGTTGCATCTGCTGGACCCCTTTGGGTTGGGTTGGGCTTGGCCCGGTTATGTTTGATTGATTCTGATCATAGGTTGGTCTTTGCCTGGGTTACATTGGGTGGTTTTGACCACGGGATTGGACGTCATGGACGTCGGTTTGAGGCAGTACGACTGTCAGGTTGGTCATGGCCCGAGATACTAGGGTGGCGATGCCATCGAACTTGAGCGACATGGTCGCAGGGACACAAGGTGCCAGATGTTTTGGTGTCTTAGGACTATTTTGGTGATTACCGCTCACCAGGACTTTGAGTTGTGTGCACACAGAGATACTCCATGATGAGGTGGTTTTGACCACTCGTGTGGGTAGAGGCCCCCGTAGTTGCAGTTAGGTATTTTTTGTTGGGGGTTCTTGTCGTAGAAAGCCATGTGGGAGGTGATGAGTTATCAAGAAATGGTTGTTCCTTCGGGACGTCGGTACTTGAGACACGAGGTGCCAAGAGGCACTAGGTGTCGTGTTACTATTTGGGGCGTGCCTTCGGGACGTCAGTACTTGAGACATGAGGTGTCATGAGGCACTAGGTTCCAGGTTAATATTTGTGGGCGTGCCTTCGGGACATCGGTACTTGAGATGCGAGGTGTTAGGAGGAACATGGTGTCGAGTTACTATTTTGGGCGTTCCTTTAGGACGTCGGTACCTGAGACATGAGTTTTCAGGTAGCACATGGTGTCGGGTTATACGATAGAGATTCTGGCGTTGGCCGAAGTAGGTGACGCTCCATGGTGGCTATTGAGCACCAGTGGAGTTTGTGTTTATTTGTGCATTGTACTGATTACTGCTTCCCTTGTAAATGTATGACTACTTAAACTCATATATTTTGTACGCACCGTTGGGTGGTATCCTATTGAGATTTGTCTCACACCCTACACGGTCCCTTCGGGACGCGTGCAGACTTCATGGATTTACGTGCAGGAAAGGGGCCACCTTCAGGAGTTGGGTTACGTTAGTTGTTGCATGGAGATGGTACATACCTTGTGGTCATGCTTAGCTGGGGTTTACTTGTTGTGTTTAATTTTCTGTATCAGCATTCTTACTTGTTGTAGCTACTTTTGGTTATCCATTGGCGCCCTTTTGTATGTTGACCTACTTTGGATGCATGTTTAACTGTTCAGTAGTAGTTACATGTTATCAGCATGCTGTTGTGTTTATTTCCGCTGCTGTTTTCATAATTATTGCTTCTGCTGTTTGTTGATATTGGATATGCTTCCGCTCTGTGGGTCTGGTTCAAATATGCTGAGTCTTTCTTTCCGCTGCATATTTACTGTTATACTCGGACCAGTACCCTTACTATGATCCTCCGAGAGGGTATAGCCTCCCCACTATACCTATTCTGACCCTCGCTGCTAGTCGGCAGCCTTTGGCATTTAGGGGAGGTGCGCCTAAGGTAGTGACACCTGACCCGTTTGGCACTATTCGGGTGGCTGGCCGGGTCCGGGACGTTACAAAGTGGTATCAAAGGAGTTCTTTACAAGGATTTAGTAGCAGTGTTTTTCTGGCTACTAATGAGATTGAGACTTCTCTTTTTATTTCTGCTGGTTTTACTATTTGGGATATGGTAGACTGGAGATAAGTTGTGGTTACTGGGAATGGGTTTTTAGCTTGTGCTTGGGTGCCCGCAGCCCCAGGTACGAGGGATGGACCTAGTTGCCATGGGTGGGAATTGTTGTTTTCTTTTTCTCAGATTATGGTTTATACGATTTCCACCTCGGTGGATCACTTGGTGTGTGATGTTCTTGATTGTGATATGTGACCCTTGACCCGGTGTGGTGAGGGAGAATTGTACCTTGGCCCGGTATGGCAAGGCTTGTTGCTTGGCTTTTGATAGGCACATTTTTAGGGTATTTCAATTTCATAATTGCACATATTCTTTGTGAAGTGATAATTCCACGTGAATAAAATAAATCAATTTCCATGCTTTATCTGCTTTGAAATGTAAAATGGTGAAATTCCGGATAGAATTTCTAGTTGTTGCAATGTGTATTCCATACTTTATTTTTTTTAGAATTGCATGTGGCACGGTTTTGGGTCTGACTCTTATGAGAGCAGGCAGGTACTATGACTAAGTCAGTCTAACTGTCATGATTGGGCGACTCGGTCGTCGGTTTGAGGCAACGTGAGTTGTCGGGACGGGCATGGCCCAAGGTACTATCGATACTTTGCTCTGTTGAGCGGGTAAGGAGGCCATGAGGCTGGGATGCCGTGGGGCATGGGTTGCGGTGAGGGGGGGTAAGGGTAGTTGTTATGCACTGCCTTTTATATCTTTCCTTATTTGCGTAGAATATATTGTTATATATATATATGGGATGTTTGACCATTTATGGTATTCAGTGGGTTACTCCTTCATGGCTCGATGGATCCTCAGGCAGGAGATGGTACAATGCCGCAGGATCAGGGTCAGAATTCAGTACAGGCAGAGCATGAGCCGCAGGTACAAGCTCAGGGACGGGATCAGGTTCAGGATCTAGTACAAGCAGGACAACAGCCGGTTTTGGCATCGTTCGGGCCATGGCTCGATGAGCAGCTCCGGGTGAGCCTGGTACGTGTCTTGTAGGGGATTGATAGTGGCGTTCAGGGTGCAGAGCCCTCTATGGCGTACCTGACGCGGAAGTTCCAGTCGCAGCACCTGCCGCTTTTTCAGGTTGAGGGTGGTCTGCAGACGGCTGAGAACTGGATAGAGAGTATGCAGATGATATTAGAGCAGCTCGAGATGCCTCCAGGGCGGAGGGTCAACCTGGCGACGTACATGCTGAGAGGATCGACGAAGTGTTGGTGGGACGTACAGGTTCAGGCTTGTAGACATGAGGGACTGGCATGGAAGGACTTCAAGGGTATGTTCTTTTAGCACTTCTACCCGGAGACACTGAGGTCAGAGAGATCTCGGGAGTTCTTGAATCTTCAGCAGGGAGACATGTCTGTCATGGACTACAGAGCTACTTTCACAGAGTTGTATCGCTTTGCACCTGGTATGGTGAGCGATGATGTAGCTAGGGTGAGGTGCTTTGAGGATGGATTGTGACACGCCATTCGGGTCCAGGTGAACATTTTCAGGCTGGGATCTTTCTCTGAGGCAGTAAATCAGGCACTCATAGCCAAGGGCAATGAGAGAGAGAAATCTCGCTTGGGCAGGATGACAGCTTCAGCTGATGGTTCGGACAGCAGGAAGTAAGGACGAGATGAGTTCCAGTAGGGCAGTCAGGCCAGGGATTCAGCTAGACCACCTCGTGGGAGTTCTTCTGTGATTTTCTTCCAGTGTGGACAGCCGGGACATGTTCGGGCGTAGTGCAAGAGGCCTCTGAAAGAGTGCTGGGCATGTAGACAGGACAGGCATCTGGAGAGGTTTTGCAGGCAGCCTTCTCAGATAGCCGGTAGGCAGGGACTAGGACAGACTGCAGCGTCTGGAGTTGGTTTAGGTTCGATACCCGGAGAGGGTAGTCGAGGTTCAGCTGTGCGCGGAGGTCGTGACAGAGATAGTGGGACCCATCTTAGGGTGTCAGTGGCCGGTGACTGGAGCAGCACTGCAGGGAGGTCAGGCATCAGGCAGCCGTGTTTCAGGCCAGGTGCACGTCGTGGAGATGCCAGAGGCTGAGCATGTCGGTGAGCCGATGACAGTTAGAGATACACCGCGGTGTGACCGTGATCTCCACGTTTCCTTTTTGGCATGACCTGTAGAGGTATGTCTATTTTGAATGCACAAAGTGAACAAGATCTTTGTGGACTGACTAGATGCTAGTCAGTGGGTTGGCACCATCACAGGTGTGTGATATATATATATATATAAGTGTAAGAGGTGCCATGGGAATCGGGGCATCGTGGATGTGGGTTACATGAGGTGTCGTGGGCATCGGGGCATCGTGGATGCAGGTTACTTGAGGTGCTGGGCACCAGGACCTCGTAGAGGCGGACACCGATGCGGTGCAGGATACTTTGGGTGTCCGAAGAGACACAGGAGCACTAATGGGTTGAAGGGGTGACGATGCGTCATGGGAGGATTCTGCTTTCGGAAAACAGGTTAGTAAACCCTCTTTGTTTTACGTTTTGTTGGGTTGAGACCAGGTAAGGAAATTCCTAAGGTGGGGAGCCCCCTTGGGGAATTTAGCTAGAACCTTTGAGACCAGGGTAGTCTGGGTTTTTTAACTAGGATGAGAATGTTCGGTTCCATCTTCTGGTTTTGTTTGGTAGCTCGGGGACGAGCTACATTAAGGTGGGGAGTTTGTAAGAACCCGGGTTTTCAAAACGGGTCAAAATCCTGACCCTGTTTGAATTTTTGACTGGTTTCTGAGGAAGATGGAGAAAATTCAGAGTTTCTGGAAATTTCCAGACTACACGCCGTGTACTTTAAGTACACGACATGTATGTCTAGGAGAGAGGCCGCCCATGTGCTCGCCGAGTACATGCCATGTGGTGACCGTGTAGTAGTTTCTTACTACACGGCGTGTAGTTTTGAACACGCCGTGTAGACCCCCGACCGTGTGAGGCCATACATGGCGTGTAGGCTGTTGGCCGGGTAAGAACCAGGGATACGTCGTCTTCCCTTTGGACATGCCGTGTAGTCTAGCCGTGTTTGAGGGATATACCTGGCCTGTGGGTATATCGGCGAGGAAGATAAGAGGAACCCAGTACACACCGTGTACCCAGAGGTAGACGTCGTGTACTCATGTCGGAAGGTTCGGAAAGTATGTCAGTGGAATCCGCCATCTTTTGAACAGTTAAATGAAATATACACGGCATGTAGTCCTAAATTACACACCGTGTACTTTCTTTTTTTCACTTAAATCAGGCAGTAGCCTCGTTTTTTAGGCAGAACACCCCTCCTCCGACCGGATGCGTGAACCAGGCCGGTCGAACCCCATTTATTTTCTTTATTGTCTGTCTGAGACCCGTTTCAATCACTGATTAGTGCGTTGGAACCCCCTCGGTAAGGCCTCGATTCCTCTTTGGCCGTTTTACCTGATTTTCTTTCTAGAACAAGTTTTAGCCCTCTGAGAAGTTTTGAATATTTTGTAGATTTACCGCATTTTAGACCGAATTGGAGGGTGTTACCGTAGGAGTAGCATCATGCGTGTCTCAGGTAGGTGGTGCATACCTCATTTTTTGTTTTCGTGGTGGTTTGGGTGACGCGGCTTCGGTGCGTTTTCGGGTATTTTTGAGAGGGACTCGTTTTATCTACTTTTTCATACTGAATTGTTTATGGGACCTCTGGGATGCCTTTGGGTATACCCGGTTACCAGGTTACGTGAGCGGCGCCGGGTGACGAGTCGTGGCTCATCGGGGCATTTTGGCCGGGGAACGCCAAAATGGTTTTAATTGCAATATTATTGTGTTAAACTGTTAGTTTAAACTATTTAAGCATGTTATAATTATTGGAGGCATTTAAGACCTCAGTGCTGGTATGGGACAACACCTGGTATAGTGCAATTCAACTATTTAGTTTGTTTTTCTAGTTTATGTTTTTTTCTGTTTAAACATGTTATATATGCAATTGCTGGGTTGCATCTGTTGGACCCCTTTGGGTTGGGTTGGGCTTGGCCCAGTTACGTTTGAGTGATGATGATCATAGGTTGGGCTTTTCCCGGGTTACTTTGGGTGGTTTTGACCACAGGATTGGATGTCATGGACGTCGGTTTGAGGCAATACGACTATCAAGTTGGGCATAGCCTGTGATACTAGGGTGGCGATGCCATCGGACTTGAGCAACATGATCGCAAGGACACGAGGTGTCAGATATTTTGGTGGCTTGGAACTATTTTGGGGATTACAGCTCACCGGGACTTTGAGTAGTGTGCACACAGAGAAACTTCGTGATGAGGTGGTTTTGACCACTTGTGTGGGTAGAGGCCCCTGTAGTTGTGGTTAGGTATTTTTGGTTGGGGGTACTTTCCGTAGAAAGCCATGTGGGAGGTAAGGAGCCTTTAGAAAATTGGGGTGCCTTTGGGATGTCGGTACTTGAGACACGAGGTGTTAGGATGCACTAGGTGCCGGGTTACTATTTGGGGCGTGCCTTTGGGATGTCAGTACTTGAGACATGAGGTGTCAGGAGGCACTAGGTTCCGAGTTACTATTTGTGGGCATGCCTTCGGGACGTCGGTACTTGATACGTGAGGTGTCAAGAGGCACATGGTGTTGGGTTACTATTTTGGGTGTTCCTTCGGGACGTCGGTACTTGAGACACGAGTTGTCAGGTGGCACATGGTGTCGGGTTATACGACAAAGATTCCGGCATTGGGCGAAGCAGGTGAAACTCCATGGTGGATGTTGATCACCAGTGGAGTTTGTGTTTATTTGTGCATTTTACTGATTACTTCATCCCTTGTAAATGCATGACTGCTTAAACACATATATTTGGTATGCACCGTTGGGTGGTATCCTACTGAGATTTGTCTCACACCCTACACGGTCCCTTCGGGACGCGTGTAGACTTCATGGATTTATGTGCAGGAAAGGGGCCAACTTCAGGAGATGGGTTACATTAGTTGTTTCATGGAGATGGTACAGACCTTGAGGTCATGCCTAGATTGGGTTTACTTGTTGTGTTTACTTTTCTGTATCAGAATGCTTACTTGTTGTATCTAATGTTGGTTATCCATTGGAGCCCTTTTGTATATTGACCTTATTTGGATGAATGTTTCACTGTTCAGTAGTAGTTACATGTTATCAGCATGCTGTTGTGTTTATTTCCGTTTTCATTGTCATAATTATTGCTTCCTCTGTTTGTTGATATTGGATATGCTTCTGCTCTGCGGGTCTAGTTCGAATCTGCTGAGTCTTTCTTTCCGATGCATCTTTACTGTTATAGCTGGACCAGTACCCTTACTATGATCCTCCGAGAGGGTATATCCTCCCCACTATACCTATTCAGACCCACGCTTCTAGTCAGAAGCCTTTGGCGTTCATGGGAGGTGTGCCTAAGGTAGTGACACCCGACCCGTTTGGCACTGTTCTGGTGGCTGGTCGGGTCCGGGACGTTACAACAACACCCTACTCCTACTGATGGGCTGAGGTGACCTTTAACGAGCCAATTCTGGGGTCAACAGACTTCTTGGAAATACCTAGATAGAATCACTGCATGTGACCTAGACGTCCAAAGGTGTGGCATGGTCTCGGAGCACTTTGTCATGTTGGCTTGTTGTGACCCTGCATACCACACTTGTCACAGATCATGGCACTGCGGTGTGAGGAAGATTAATGAAGGTATGATGGCCTCTTGATTCCTCTATTATATCCACCAGCATCCGGCTACTTCCCATTATTTCTATCACCATCCTCTGCACTACTTCCCATGGTCGGGGGAGGATTCGCCACCTCATGTCCTCTAGCTAACTCAGCCTCATCCAGGAAGGATTTCCCCACAACATCTGAGAAGGTGGTTAGGTTGAGCTCTGCCACTTTCAACTGCATTTCAGGTCGGAGCCCAAACTAAAATTCTCAATCCTTCTTGGGATCATTTTCAACAAACCATTAGTCATATGGAACTTGGTCTACGAAACATTGATAGAATTCTAGTGCCGACTCAACGACATGCTGAACACAACACAACTCCATCCTATTCCTCACCTTTATCAACTTAGAGAATTATTATTGGATAAACAAATACATGAAGAACCCCCATGTGAGATCTCCTCGAGTCTTTCATTGAGACACAGACTTCCCCCATTTCCAAGTTGGACCTTCAAGCATAAAGGTATCCAACATCACCTTCAATGACTTAGGGAACCCAATGAAACTGAAGTTCCTCTCAATCTTCTGCAACCACTCCTCTGCCTCAATAGGATCAGCTTGACCATAAAATAGGGGATGATTCAACTTCTGGAATTCTAGAACATAGTCTATAGTTTGATCAACTGGAGGATTTTCTAAGGTCACACCACACAAAGCTTCACCTTGGGAATTCATCAAACATTTATGGGGCGAGTACTATGGAATAAGGAAACAAATAACTTAATAAAAACATGGAAATTTATTTTTTAAATTAAACCTCTCACAATCTCCAAAATATAACTTTACAAAACATTTCATAGAAGTAAAGAAGACCCAAATTATCTACAAGGGACAACTAGTGATGATGGGTAACTCAGACATATGGTTGGTGGCCATACGCCAGTCACGCCACCATCACAGAGAGCAGTCTAAGGAAATTTCCTTAGATCCACATGGCTTTCTAGGCCCTATGAGATCATGGGGCTACTTTCTCAACCTCCTTTTCATTTCCAACATTAAAAAAATTCAAAGGAACCAAAAAGCACTAACAACCCATAGATCCCATGGTAACCTGAGGTTCGGAACGAGCAAGGTTTTATGAAGTCCTTCCCGTTCTTACACCTTGGGTCTCGACAATCCGACTCCTTCTACCATGACAACCCCAAATAGAAATGGTAGCTCTAAAAATAAAGGCCTTCTTAGATCCAACCTCCTCTGATACTATTTTTCCATGAACCAACCTGGGTCAACCCTGAACTGGTCATCAAATCCAATCTGCGGCAAGGCCCGAGAGGAATTCCTGATCCTCTTGGGACCGTGATAAGCACAAAGGCATCAATAGAGGACAATTGGGAACGATTTCACCCATTTAAAATAAAAAAATATGTAGAAAGAAAATATAACAATGCCAAACAAATAAACAACACGAAGAGAAAGAAATTCCAAAAAACATATACTAACCTAACCATGACCCAAAACTCCATGTGACCCTAAGGGTCACTCTCTAACACCCAAACCAATAATCTCCCATGGCGATACAAACCATATTTGGAACCTACAAGAGAAACTAAAAACAAGAAAATACTATAGGCGTGAGTATTAAAACTCAGTAGGCATGCCCAAAAAAACCATTCCCAAATCACTAACTTTATATAATGAATTTACTAATTCCATATTTGAAGGAAATTATATAAAATATGGGTTTCTAGCTGGGAGAGGAGGGCACTGCAAGTGGAGGGTATCGACTAGAAGAGGAGAGCACTGCAAGGGGTACCAACTAGAAGACGAGGGTGCTACAATAGGGTGCCATCTGGGAGAGGAGGGAACTACAAGTGGTGAAGCCAGTAGGAGAGGATGGTTCTGGGACTGGAGGAGGTTAGCGGTTGGGTGGTGTGCAGAAGGGGGTGTGAGGCCAGGGGGTGTGTCTAGTCCGGCGAGGGAGGCTGGATGTGGATGGTGGGTGTGGGGGTCATCGCCAGTCAGGGAAGGGAAGTCAGCTGGGAGATGCATCACTACAAAGGAGAGGATGGCCGCAGGTGCAGGGTGGCCCGACCTGGATGGCGGGCTGGCGAGGCGGGGGCATGCCAGAGTGTACAGGTAGGAGGCAGAGGTAGCCTGAGGAAGGTGGGCCGAGTGTGGTGTGGGCGTAGTGTTGCTTGGAGGATGGAGTAGGGAGAGGGTATAGGAGGCGCATCAGCTGGTAGCGAGTCACTGTCTGGAGGGCGTGCAGATGGGAGGCGGAGTCGACTGGGTGTGGAGCATAGACAAGGGTGTGGGGAGGAGGGGCTACACAGTAGGGAATGGGGCTCAGGAGGGTGGCAGCGCACTAGGAAGAGGGAGTTGCATAGGGTTTTGGGTTGTATTGTGG
>CAUJRU010004483.1:0-16668 GCA_963277665.1 Viscum album | reverse complement strand
TTCTATAATCAAGTTAATCATATTCACACCCTACAAGTTTACATATAGTTTACAATAATCATGTAAAAATAATAATATTTAATATTATATCATTGTTCGTTTAGTCTTGGTGTTGTGTGTAGCACATTCTATCAATGAAATTGAATTTATTTAATAAGATAAATTATGTAAAATCTGGGGTTTTACACATACCCAATGTTTTGAACTATAGATTACTCATATAATAAATTTTTTTGACTGAAATCAACATCATTACCACACGAAGTTAAATGTTAGACATACACTACGTGGTGAACATTGGATGCCTCAATTGTAAAATGTGAGATGAAATTAATTATACAGGTTTGGGTTACTATATTAACCTTATCATTTAGTTTTAACTCTTATTTAATTAGTTTGACATTTACCATGTCACTTTGTATTTTTTTATTATATAGTTAATAAAATTACTATATAAATCCAAGAGACCCCCAACTGGTCCATTAATGATACAACTATCATGATATAAGTCTCTTGGCTGATCTTTAGATTTATAAGAATTTAATATCAATTAATAATATAATATTTGTTTTAAAAATTCTTTTATGCCAATTTTGACACTATTCAATAGTTGATTTTTTTGAAACTCATAACAAAAATATTACTTCGAAAAAAGTCAATTAAATCAATCCTAATATGTCATATTATCCTAGAAAATTGTTTAATTCATTAAAAGTCTCAAATTATATTTATTTGGGAATTATAATATCAATTATTTTAATTTTTCACTATTATGGTAATTACTGCATCACCATTGTGTCATAAATAAATTAAATTATTTAATTTCTAAAAATTATAAATAAAATATGAATATATAGGAAATCATATGAGATTTCTAATAAATATTTACAATCGAATTTATCTTACGTATAAACCTATATGAAAAATGTTTAAGTAAATAAATGTTGATTTTAACTCTTTTAACTCTTCTTTGAATTAAATAATAATAAATGTCCTAATGTAATCCAATTGGACCTAAATGATAATATTTTATTCCTAATGTTGTTTTTGGTCGAGATACACTTGTCCAATATAATTAGGGCATGTGTTAGGGTAATATTAATATCATTTTTAATCTTAATTACCCTATTTACTTTTAACCGTAGTAAATAAAAGTAAAAAGTTAATATTCACCAAAAAAATATTTTCATCTCATTGAACCACATTTTACTTCTTGATATTAACCGTGCCTCTCGGATTTTCAAAATTCCAATCACAGAAGCGGTAAAATTAAGTTTTATGAAAAATTCAGTTTTTTTAACTACCACTTAGTAGTTTCACTATTCATAAAAAATTGGAGTTTTTCAGAACAATGCCAAAATTTGACCCTATGCTATAATTGATATTCTGAATTTAAAAATGATATATATTTTAAAAAATTCCAAACATTTAAGTTTCATTAATTAATTTTATAATAAATTCCCACTGTCACAATAAATAGCGTGTTTTTAAAAAACAATATATATCAAAAGATTGACAATTGTTTAGGTCCAATTTCAAAGTGAAATTAATTCTAATGAACACCATTGGATAAAATGGTAAAAATATATTCTAATTATACTTTAAAACCAATCAATAATATAATTTATCACTATAAATTATTTTGATTAAAAGAGTTGTATTTTAGTATTTTTCACTATTCATAAAAATTTGATGTTCTCAGAAAAATACCAAAAATTAATCTTAGGATAATTTCGATATTCCGAATCCAAAAATGAAGTCCATTTTGAAAAATAAAATATATATAATTTCAAAAGGTAGGTATTACTATTCATAACAGCTAGTTTTATTGGTTGTGGTGTGTTAGAACTCGATGTTGCGTACACCAAACGCTATCACATTATTCAAAGAGAAGCATACCGTAGAAGCTTGGGGTGTTAAATTCTCCCCTCCTTTAAATAATTTCATCCTAGAAATTTATAGAATACTACCACATGAAACGACTCAGATGGTTCTTCATCATATGTTCCTCAGGTTCCCACGTTGCCTCTTCCATCTTATGGTTTCTCCATAAGGCTTTTACCAGACGAGTCGTCCGGTTTCTCAGTACTTGTTCTCTCGTATCAAGAATCCTGATGGGCTCATCATAATAAGACAGATCGGGTTCCAGTTCTAATTCATCATAGGTGAGTACATGAATTGGGTCAGGCATGTATTTCCTCAACAGAGATATGTGGAACACATCGTGAACTTTGGAGAGACTTGGCGGCATTGCCAATCGGTAAGCTACAACCCCAATTCCTTCTAGAATTTCGAAAGGTCCGATGTACCTGTGACTCAATTTACCTTTCTTACCAAAATGTATGACTCCCTTACATGTAGATTACTTCAGGAAAACATGATCATCTACTTGAAGTTCCAAATCCTTCTTTAAATTATCGGCATAGCTCTTTTGCCTACTTTGAGCTGCTTTGATGTGATTTTGCATTACCTTCACCTTTTCAATCGTTTCCTCCACCAGTTCTGGACCTACAAGTTTTCTTTCACCAACATCATCCCAACAGGTTGGTGTGCGGCATCTCTTTCCGTATAAAGCTTCATAAGTTGCCATCTGAATACTGGAATGGAAGCTATTGTTATAGGAAAATTCTATCAAAGATAAATATTGATACCACATAACCTGAAAGTCAAGTGAACATGATCTCAACATGTCTTCTAAGGTTTGAATAGTCTATTCTGATAGTCCGTCTATCTGAGGGTGGTAGGCAGTGCTCAAATGAAGTTCAGTATCTAGGGATTTCTGAAGACTCTTCCAGAATATTGAAGTAAAACAGGGATCACGATCAGAAACAATCGATAGGGTTATTCCATGAAGTCTAACAAAATCATTAATATATAGCCTTGCTAGACGTTCCAATGGTAGATCTTCTATTATAGCATGAAAATGTGCTGACTTGGTAAGACGATCAACAATAACCCACATTGCATCGTTCCTTATAGGAGTCTTTGGTAGCCACATGGAAAAGTCCATCGTAATATTGTCCCATTTCCACTCTGGTATGGGAAGAGATTGCAATACTCCACCAGGCTATTGCCTTCCAGCTTTCACTTGTTGACAAATCACACATATTGACACAAAATCGACAATCTCCTTCTTCATTTTGTCTGACCAAAAATGTTCCTTCAAATATCTATGCATTTTGGTGCTCCCAGGGTGTATAGAGAAATTGGAACTATGAGCATCATCCAGCAATTTCCTTTTTAGATCAGGTATATTGGGAACACAAAGCCTCTTCCTGAATTTCAAAATTCCATCTTCAAACACAAAGTCTCTCAATCTCCCATCATTCACATCTTTAATCGTCATTTGAAATTCTTCATCATCGGTCTGAGAACTCTTAATCCTTTCTAGTAAAGATGGTTTGGAAACCATTTGAAAAAACATTGATGTTTCACCTTCCCTGGGTTTTCCCATGTCCATCATTACTAGATCCATGAAAATTGGATCCCTTTAAATTCTCATCACGTTCAAAACTCCATGGTCTTTTCTGCTCAAAGCATCTGCCACCTTGTTTGCTTTCCTCGGGTGGTAGTGTATCGTACAATCATAATCCTTGAGTAATTCAAGCCATCTCCTTTTCCTCATGTAGAGTTCTTTCTGTCTGAAAATATACTTCAAACTCTGGTGATTAGTATAAATCTCAATTTTTTCACCATAGAGGTAGTGCCTCTATATCTTCAAAGCAAAGATCACAACTGCTAACTCGAGATCATAAGTAGGATAGTTTTGTTCATGAATTTTCAACAGTCGTGATGCATAGGCATTAGCACTATCATTATGCATAAGGACACAACCATGTCCTTTCTTCGATGCATTACTATAAATAACGAACCCATAATTCCATGATGGTAGATTTAATATAAGATCATTGAATAATCTTCTCTTCAGTTATTCAAAACATTCTTCACACTCTTTTGTCCAAACAAATTTAACCCCTTTACGTGTGAGCTTCGATAATGGGTTATCCAATCGGGAAAAATTATGGACGAAATGTCGATAATAAGATGGTAAACCAATAAAGCTACGTACCTCAGTTATATTCGTAGGTGCTTTCCATTCTTGGATTGCCTGGTTCATAGAAGGATCAACAGAGATTCCATCTTTAGAGACAATATGGCCAAGAAAAGAAATCTCCTGAAGCCAGAATTCACACTTGCTAAACTTCCCATATAATTCATGTCTTCTCTGAGTCTTCAAGATAATGCGCAAGTGATTTTCATGATCTTCGTAGCTTTTTGAGTATACCAAGATATCATCAATAAATACCACCACAAATTCATCAAGATATTCCTTGAAAACTCTATTTATCAGATCCATGAATACAGAGGGTGCACTAGTCAATCCAAAAGGCATTACTGTAAACTCATAATGCCCGTACCTCGTTCGAAATGTTGCCTTCAGAATGTCTTCCTTCTTCACACACAACTGATGGTATCCAGATCGAAGGTCAATCTTTGAAAAGTATTGAGCTCCATGCGATTGGTCAAATAAATCATCAATGCGAGGTAGGGGATACTTGTTCTTTATTGTTATAGCATTGATCTCCCTGTAGTCGGTACATAACCTCATGGATCCATATTTATTTTTAACAAAAAGAACAGGGGCTCCCATGGAGAAACACTAGGGAGAATAAATCCCTTATTGCCCAATTCCTCTAGTTGTTTCTTTAGTTCGACTAATTCCACAGTGGCCATTCTATAAGGGGTCTTCAATATAGGCCTTGATCCAGGAATTAAATCAATCGAAAACTAAACTTCTTGTTCTGGAGGATGTCCAGGTAAATCTTTTGGAAATACATCTATATATACTTTCACAACAGGTACATCCTATATTTGAACATTCCTTTACTCACCCATAGTTATTTCATTCTCTTCCTCCTCAATAATTAAATTTAGTTGAGCTACTGGGGGTGGATCTAGATAAGAATTAGGTGGTGACGATTCTGCTCTAAAGATAAGGTCTTCCTATTCATCATCATCATGAATTGTAACCTCTTTCTTCTTACAATAAATCTTCGCACCATAGCCCGAAATCCAGTCCATACCGAGGATTATATCAAACTCAATCATAGGTATGGCGATGCGATCAACAGATAAAGAAACTTTATGTGCTCTAATGGGGACTGACTCACAGAACATTGTTGCAATGATACTACCCTTAGGAGTTTTAACTGACAACTCCCTTGTTATATAAAATTGGAAATATATAATTTTCTTAGCAAACTGGGAAGATATGAAACAATGTGATGATCCAGAATCAAATAATGCATTTTCTAAACTTGAGGAATCCATTAAATTACCTGCCACCACATCTTTCGGAGCTTCTACCTCAGCAGTAGTGATAACATAAGCTTGGCTTTCATCCCTTGGAATTTTCTGAGGTAAGTTCCCCTGACACATATGATATTCATTTGCATAAAGCCCCATCTCCCTTCAATTGTAGCACTGAACATTGGTAGCTTCCTTCTTCCCTTTGCAATCACGAGCTTGGTGGCCTTTTTCACCACACTTGTAACAGAATCTCGTTCCCTTCAAGCAAGTACCAAGGTGTTTTTTCCCACATTTACCACAGGATGGATATTCAACATTTCCCTTATTCCTCTTATTTCCATTCCCAGATTTATCAGAATATCTCTTCTTCTCTTGCTTTTCTTTAAATTCATATGACTTAGAGAATTCCTTTGCGGTCTTGATAGCACATGAGACAATGTCTTCATACGATGAGAAGGATTGTGATAATAATTCTCGACGGAGAAATGGTTTTAAGACATCAAATAAACGATCAATATTACCTCTTGGGTTACGTATATAATCTCCAGCATACCCTGCTATCCTTGTAAGGTTGGCCTCATACATTGTGACATTCTCATCCTCCTTTTTCTCAGACTCAGAAATTGCCTTTCCATATCTTCTCAATGGTCGAGAGGAAAGTATTTTTTTAAAAACAAATCTTTGAACTCCCTCCATTATACATATGATACTTCATCATCTTCCTTCGTATTTTGAATCAATGACCACCATTGATCAGTATCTCCAGTGAAGCAGTAAACTACCGTGATAACTTTTTCCCTTTAACTACTCTCCAAAGCCTGAAATATTTTCTCTAGTGAATTTATTCATTGCTCAGCTACAAAGGGATTTGTACTCCCATTTAACGTTGGTGTTTGTTGCCTCATGAAGATATCTATCATTGAACCTCCACGTTGTGGATCATGGTGCTCCGTACGGGTAAGGTTATTATTCATAACCTGAGTATGTTGTCCCAGTATGGTGATTAGTTGATCGGAACCAGTTGCATCACCAGCTCCACAATAATTATCTTGAGCAGGAGGGAAATCCCTCCATGGAGTGCGTGCATTGATACGATTTCCATTTCTTCCACTAGGCGCCATTTCTAAACAATGGCATAAACTAGATCAGTTTATGAATCAAAATACATAATCCCATACTTATAGAACACATAACATAAATTGAACTATTTATGGATAGAATCCATAATCATAAGAATGTTTTCTTTGAGGATGTATATACTAATAAACCCTTCATAATGATTTGTATAGAAAATGAGAGTTATCGTAAGCATATCCCCCAGGAGTGTCGTAACCAAGAGTGCAGCAAGGCCCGTTGTCGTGCACCAGTTCCCGTTTGAGTCTAGCTCAAAGTGGTGTTTTCGGGTTTTACCACTAGGTATATCTATGCCAGATCTGCCTCTACCAGTTCGTATCCTGACAGGGATGTATTGCTCGGAAAACTCACAAAATCTCTATAATACCAAAATTATAGAAAGTTCTTCTATACTAATCCTCAAAGTCCATCTTAAATCTATGTTCTCTAATCAGAGTTTATCTAAATCTAGCTTCCAAAGTTTGTACTAAACTTCCTCTGATACCAACTGTAACGCCTCGACCCCAGTTACCTATAGTCGGTGCATCATTACATAACATTGGCATGGTCACAAGAAAGATCAAATCACAGAAGACCGACTGGTTTAGTAGCCTTGGAAACACTAGATATATTCATAATGTTTTACATCATAAAAATAAAAACTACTACAACATAGTCTCCATAGACCACACTCTTATCCCCTCATACTATCCTTGCAGGTCATTCATAATTTACTTCTTCATATCCTGGGGAAAAATAAAACATAGAAAAGGGGTGAGCTCAAATTCCCAGTAAGGATAACAATATAGCGGAAACTTTCCTAAATAAGAATAAACATTTAAGGCAGTGTATAACTAAAACAAAATCCTTTTAAACATGATCTTCAACATTGTATAGAAAAAATAAAATGAAATAATGCCATTTTCTTATTCACATGGATATTCTACTAATCGAATAATCACATTCAATACCAATAACCACTTTCATAATGATGGAATGCATAATTCCAGACTATCATAACCACATAGCCAAGGCCTCGAGCCAAGACTACAAATAAGATTTTTCCAAGGCCTTGTGCGAAGACACTAGTTTGTCTCATGAGACCTACCGATTCATCGAGGAGCTATAGCGGGCTCCACCCTTCACATATTAAGTCCAATGCATTCCCATATGAAATGGTTTAAACATAACATAAACATTCGTATTAAAACTAGCATACGAAATGTCAATACTTTCACCATAAACCAAGAAGGGTATAAAAATAACATATCCATAGTCAAACATATCACAAAACAATCAATAAAATATGGAAGTTTTGTTTCATAATAAATAATCTCCAAATAAGCTTAAAATCCATCAAAGTATGTTGACATAGATGAAATCAAAACTCTTTTTAGTGAAATATCACTTTTTATTTTTAAATAATTTAAGAGTCATAAAAAATAAAACATTTTCTTTGAAAGTATACTTATAAACTTTTAAGGGAAGATTTGAGGATTTTATAATGGCAGAAAATAGTTGCACCCTCCGTATAAGTTAAAAAACATTATTACCTTAATTCTGTCAAAAAGGTTAAAAAGCACCTTATTTGGAAAAAAACGGAACGATTACTTTATAAACTTCTTATAAAAAGTCAAACAATGGTATAAATTGATTTACCCCATATTCTTGTAAATGGTAAAAATGTTTTGAAATACATTTTGAAGAAACATGGATGTGGATGATAAAGAAATCCCAGTAGATTATTACGTATAAACAACCTCGGATAATGAAGAGATTGCGAAATAAACCCTTACCTTGTACTTTTCCTTGGTTATGGGTAGGTTAAACTCCTGTATAATGGTGAAATAATTGTTATTATGTTATAAAATAATCATATATATTAATATGATATCATATATGATCGTTTAACATTGCTTTGTTAATAAAATCATAGTATTATCGTCGTTTTAGGTGTTAACTTACTCGTTTTCTTTTATATATTTTGTTACGTAAGCCATGATTTTCATGGATAGGTTGTATCTTATTTATATCCAGAATGATATCATGTCCTTAAATATTATTTTTAAATCATCAAATGATAATTATACTTGAATGGATACGATGGAGAATGAATCTCATCACGTTCGTGGAGACTGTAGTCCGTACGTAGGTACGAGCGACAATATCATTCTTTTGATATTAAAATGATATATAATTGGATGTTATATCATATATACAGAATCATTATATTTTTATATTTATTATTTACATGAGTTACAAATCATTATTATACCCATCCAAATAATAATATATTGAATAACAATTACCCCACGACGTGGAGACGGTAAGCCGTATGTACGCACGTATGGTGACATGTTATTCAAAGGGTGGATAGAATACTGAACATGGTTTTACCATATTTATAATAACATCACAGTATATATAAGATATTGGTGTTATTATTTTAGAATGGTAATAACGAAGAATGAATAAGTGGAAGAAGAAATGAATTTGAAAAAGGGTGGTGAAAACATTACCTCTTCCTCGGGTTCTTCCTTTTGATTTGATCAAATGGGCTCCATAGGTTGGCTTTCAGATCCAACTAAGGCCTCTAGGATGTAGTTATGGAAGTTGAGAGAGTAGTTGGGTAGAGTTTGGCCGAACCAAAAGGCTTTGATGGTGTTATGTAATGAGAAGGCGGAGTGCCCTTTTATAAGAGGGGTGAGGGGCACCTTTGGAAAAGCTAGAAATATTAATTTATAATAAAATCATATTCCGATTCTAATGGCTCCAACGATGATTATTCAAAATTTAAGGTGGGGATATTTAGAAAACCAATCAACCAATAGAATTTAGACAGGTTTGGGTTACTATATTAACCTTATATTTTAGTTTTAACTCTTAGTTAATTAGGTTGACATTTACCATGTCACTTTGTATTTTTATATTATATAGTTAATTAACATACTTTATACATCCAAGAGACCCCCAAGTGGTCCATTAATGATACACATATCATGATATATGTCTCTTAGACGAACCATAGATTTTTGAGAATTTAATATCAATTAATAATATAATATTTGTTTTAAAAACTCTTTTATGTCAATTTTGACACTATTCAATCGTTGATTTTTTTGAAACTCATAAAAGAATTATTACTTCTAAACAAGTCAATTAAATAAATCCTAATATGTCATAGTATCCTATAGAATTATGTTAATTCATTAAAAGTCTAAAATTATATTTTTTTGGGTATTTATAATATCAATTATTTTAATTTTTCACTATTATGGTAATTACTGCATCATCATTGTGTCATCCATAAATTAAATTATTTAATGTCCAACAAATAATAAATAAAATATAATTATGTATTAAATCTTATTATATTTCTAATTAATATTTAAAATATAATTTATCTTATGTATAACCCTATATTAAAAATGTTTTATTAAATAAACGTTTATTTTAACTCTTTTAACTCTTCTTTGAATTAAATAATAATAAATGCCCTAATCTAATCCAAGTGGACCTAAATGATAATATTTTATTCCTAAGGTTGCTTTTGGTCGAGATTCACTTTTCCAATAGAATTAGGACATGTGTTAGGGTAATACTAATATCATTTTTACCCTTAATTACCCTATTTACTTTTAACCGTGGTCAATAAAAGTAAAAAGATACTATTCACCAAAAAAATATTTTCATCTCATTGAACCACATTTTTCATCTTGAGATTAACCGTGTCTCTTCGATTTTCGAAATTCCAATCATAGAAGAGTTAAAATTAAGTTTTATGAAAAATTCAGTATTTTTAACTACCACTTGGTAGTTTCGCTATTCATCAAAAAATGAAGTTTTTCAGAACAATGCCAAAATTTCACCCTAAGAAATAACTGATATTCCGAATTCAGAAATGATGTGTATTTTAAAAAATAACAAACATGTTAGTTTCACTAATTAATTTTATAATTAATTCCCGTTGTCCCAACAAATAGCGTGTTTTTAAGAAACAATATATATCAAAAGATTGACAATTGTTTAGATCCAATTTCAAAGTGAAATTAATTCTAATGAACACCATTGGATAAAATGGTAAAAATATATTCTAATTATACTTTAGAACCACTCAATAATATAATTTATAACTATAAATTATTTTGATTTAAAGTGTTGTTTTTAAGTATTTTTCTCTATTCATAAAAACTTGAAGTTCTCTGAAAAATACCAAAAATTCATCTTAGGATAATTTCGATATTCCGAATCAAAAAATGAAGTCCATTTTGAAATATAGAATATATATAATATCAATAGGTAGGTATTACTATTCATAACGGCTACTTTTACTGGTTTTGTTGTGTTAGAACTCGATGTTGTGTACAACACACGATATCGCATTATTCAAAGAGAAGCGTACCGTAGAAGCTTTGGGTGTTACAGCATGCCTTGATAACCATGTATAGTTAGCTTCATACTTTGCAACATTTTCATCCTCTTTTTTCCTCAGACTCAGAAATTTCCTTTCTATATCAGCTCGATGGTCATGAGGAAAGTGTTTTTCAAATAAAATCTCTTTAAACTTCCTCCATTCCATAATTTATACTTCTTCATAATCCTTTTTGTTTTGAATCAATGACCACCATTGATCAACATATCTTGTGAGGCGATAAAATATCATGACAACTTTTTCCCTTTCACTACTCCCCAAAGCATGAAATATTTTCTCTAAGGAAGTTATCCATTTATCAGCTAAAAATGGATTTGTAGAACCATTCAATGTTGGTGGTTGTTGCCTCATGAAGCGGACTAACATTGATTTTCTATGTTGTGGATTAGGGTGCACTTTAAGGGTAAGGTTATTATTCATAACCTGAGTGAGTTGTCCTAGTATGGTGATAAGCTAATCCGCACCAGTTGTATTCTCAGCACCACTATAATTATCTTGAGTAGGAGGGAAATAACTACATGGATTACGTGCAATGATACAGTTTCCAATCCTTCAACTAATCACCATTTCTAAACAATGACATACACTAGAAAAGTTTATGAATAAAAATACATAATTCTAAACTTGTAAAACACTTAACATTAATTGAACAGTTTGTGGATATAATCCATAAAAATAAGAATTTTTTCTTTGAGGAATTATATAATCAATAATCCTTATTAATGGTTTGTAATAAAAATTTGAATTATCCTATGCATATCACATGGGAGTGTCGTAACCCAGAGTGGAGTAAGACCCATTGTCATGAACTAGTTCACATTCGAGTCTAGATAAAAGTGGTGTGTTCATGTTTAACCCTAGGTACATATGTGCCAGAGTCACCTCTACCTAATCATATCCATAAAGGGATGTATTTCATGGAAAACTGAAAAAATATCTACATTACCAAAATTATAGTAAGTTATTATAAAATAATCCTCAAAGTATCCCTTAGGTTAATGTGCTCTAATCAGAGTTTATCTAAATCTATTTTCCAAGGTGTGTACTAATCTTTATCAGAATCCAAATGTAAGGGCCTGACCCAAGTTACCTAGAGTTGGTGATTTATTACATAGCATTGTCATGATATAAGGAATCATGTCCTGAAATACTGATTAGTTTAGTATTATTGGAAACAAGATACATACATAAGTTCAACATTACAACTTGAGAATAAATACAACACTAATTTGTTCCATTAAAAACATCTAAGCCTCCTAGATTATTCATGCAAGTCACTCACAACTAACTTCTTCATATCCTAGGAAAATGAAACATAATAAAGGGGTGAGATCAAATGCTCAGTAAGAGTATGAAATACAACGGAGGATAACATAAACATTAGGAATGGTGAATCATTGAGAACACGGGCCTTTACAAATAATGAACACTTTATATTAGGAATATTATCAAATTAAATAATTCCATAATAAAACTTAATCATGGGAATTCTAGTAGTCGAATAACCACATGAACCATAAATATTATTTTCATAATGAGGGAATGTATAATGTTGGACATTATGAAACATTTTGTCAAGGCCTCGGCCAAGATGTCTAAAAATGATTTAGGCCTCGGCCAAAACCATATATAAAATTGGTAAAGGCCTCGGCCAATTCCACATCAAATTTTCTCATGAGACATACCGATGCACCGATGAGTTATAGCAAGTTCCACCCATCACTTACGATGTACAATACATTCCTCATATGAAAAGGTTTAAATATAACATAAACATTAATATTAAAACTAGAATATGAAATATGAATAATTTAACCATAAACCATGAATGGTATAAAAATAATACATCCGAAGTAAAGCATATCACAAAAACTTAAATAAAATATGGAATATTTGTATCATAATAAATCAACTTCAATCAAGTGTACAATCCATCAAAGGATGTTGACATAGATGAAATCAAAACTATTTGAGAGAAATGTCTCCATCTATTTTGAAATCATTTATGAGTCATATAATTATAAAAAAAATATTTATTTTGAAAATATTTTTATAAGCTTGTAAGGGAAGCTTATATGATATTATAATGGCATAAAATAGATGCACCCACCATATAAGTTAAAAAGACATTCTTACCTTAATTTTATCGAAAAGGTCATAAAGTACCTTATTTAGAAATTGACGGAATGATACCTTTATAAAAATCTTATAAAAAGTCAAACAAGGGTATAAATGACTATAACCCACAACATAAGAAATAGTAAAAATGTTTTGAAATACATTTTAAGAAACATAGATGTGGATGATTAAGATGTCCTAGTAGATAATTACATATAAACAACCTCAGATAATGAAGAGATTGTAGAATTAACCCTTACCTTTTAATTTTCCTTGGTCGAGGGTATGTTAACCTCCTGTATAATAGTTAAAATAATTTTTATTAAAATATACAAGGACCATATACATAAATATGATATCATATAATATCTTCTAATACTTATTTGTTAATAATATTTCGGTAGTATCATTGTTTTGGGTGTTAACTGATTCGGATTCCTTTATATGATTGGTTATGTAAGACTTGTTTGTTATGGATAGGATTTATTTGATTCATATCCAGAATGATATTAAGTTTTTAAACATTATTTTTAATCCTAAAATGAAAATTATTTTTGAATGATTACGAAGTGGAATGAATCTCATCGTGTTGTGGAGACGGTAATTCGTACGTACACACGAGCGATAATATCATTCTTTTGATATTAAAATAATATGTAAATATATGATATATCATATATAAAGAATAATTAACATGTTATATTTATTATTTAAATCAATTATACATCATTATTATACCCATCCAAAAAAATAATGTATTGAATAACAACTACACCACGTCGTGGAGACTGTAAGTCATACGTACGCACGTATAGTGACTTTGTCATTCATATGATTGATAGAATAATGAATATTGTTGTACCATTTTAATAATAACATCATATAATATATAACATAATGGATTTATTATTTTATATTGGAAAAAACAATGAAAGAGGATGTGGAAGAAGAAAAGAACTTGAAATAGGTGATGAAATATTTACTTCTTCTTCGGGTTCTTCCTTTTGATTTGATCAAAAGGGCTTCTTAGGTTGGATTTCTGACCAGAGGAATGCATCTAGGATGAAGGGAGTATAGTTGATATGATGTTTGGGCAGGGGTTGGATAATCCAAATGGCTTTGAAGGTGTGAATTTGAGGGAAGGGGAAGTTCCCTTTTATAAGAGGGGTAAAGGGCACCTTAGGAAAAGATTAAAATATTATTTTATAATAAAATCATTTTCGGTTTCTAATGGCTCCAAAATAATTTATTTCTAGGATAAGGTGGGGATGGGTCGAAAAACACTCAACCAATAGGTTTTAGACATGTTTGGGTCACTATATTAACCTTATCTTTTAGATTTAACTCTGAGTTAAATAGTTTGACATTTAGCATGTCTCTTTGTATTTTTATATTATATGGCTAATAAACATACTATAAGCTACCAAGAGAACCCCAAGAGGTTCATTAATGACATATATAAAATTATTTAGTCCCTTTTTCAGAACCTTAGATTTTTAGGAATATTATATCAAACAATAATATAGTATTGGTTTTAAAAACTCATTTATATCAATTTTCACACTATTTAGTAATAGAGTTTTCTTCAAATCATAACAACACGATTACATAAAAAAAATTATTTAATCAACCATAACAAGTCATATTAACCTATGAAATTAATATAATTCTTTAAAAGTCTCAAATTACATTTACTTGGGTATTTATAATATCAATTGTTTTAATATTTCATTAATAGGGTAATTACTACATCACCATTGTGTCGTAAATAAATTAAATTATTTAATGTCTAAAAATTATAAATAAAAAACCATTATGTATGAAATATTTTTATATTTCTAACGAATATTTATAGTCGAATTTATCTTATGTATAACCTTATATCAAAAATGTTTTAGTTATTGAACATTGAATTTAACACTTTTAACTCTTCTTTAAATAAAATAATAAAAAATGTCCAAATCTAATCCAAGTGGATCAAAGGGAACATATTTTATTCATATGGTTTTTTGGTCTAATTACACATATCAAATACAACTAGGACATGTGTTAGGGTAATTGTTAGGTCCACTAGGCTGGATACCCTGAGAGGGGGGGTGAATCAGGGTATGGCCAATTAAAAATTAATGCCCGTTCTGATCATGTTTCACTATTAAGCAAAACACTCTTCTCTCTTTTTCCTGCTGCACGATATATACAGAAAGTAAAGCAAGCACAGGACACATCAATTTTACTTGGTTCACCGCTAAGGGCTACGTCCAAGGAGCATACGCCGACAGGTTGCCGGTCGTACCAAATTCCACTAATCTTCACTAGCTGTGGATTACAAGGTTCGGGCTAGATCACTTCTATGCCCAGGCTCACTTCCTTTACAATGTTTAGGGTCAGCTCACTGCTTTCCCAAGGGTCACTCCCTGTTTCTCTCTCTCTGGCTCACTGCCGGTGGAGAGGATCACCTTCTTCCTCCTCCTAAGCTCACTGCTCTGTGAAGGGAATCCAATCACAGTTTATAAACCTGTAGGTCTCTTCATTTCCATTAAGGAATGCATCTTTCCCTGTATGTAGATGCTCTGTTGAAGTTCAACTTTCACCCGTAGATGAATATCCCTTTTCCACTATCCACTGGGAAAACAACCTTTGGAAAGACCTCCGCAAAGCACCCTACAATGCGAGGCTCCCAATTTCGCGAAGCTCAAACAAGCCTTCGCGAAGCTCCTGCCTTTTTGCGAAGCTCACTCGCGAAGCTCCTTCGCGAAGCACTCTCGCGATGCTCAAGCCGTCGCAAAGAAACGACCCTCGCGAAGCTAAGTAAGCCAACGCGGAGCTCGCCGGGTTCGCGGAGCTACAATAGCCGCCGCGAAGCACCTCTTTCGTGAAGCACACTGGCTCTGCGAACTACCTTCGCAAATCGAGAGCAATGTATTTTTTTCTGAAAATTCTCTCTACTTCGCTCGAAGGGGTCGGCCTCTATTTATAGGCGATTCCACCGACCCTCGAACTTTCCGCGCGAAGTCAACGCCACGTCATCTCAAATCGCAAAGCTCCAAAGTTTCTGCTGGAATTCTGTCCAAATCGCGAAGCTCCACGGCAATCTTCCGTTCACGAAGCTTGACGTAGTCGCAATGAATCACCGTCAACTTACCTTCGCGGCTCGCGCCTTCGCCGCGAAGCTCTCTCGCAAAGCCCTTCTCTGCGGCGATGCGCTTCAGCCTCTGCCGTTCGCGAAGCTTGACGTAATCGCGAAGCATCACCGCCTCCATTCTTCTGGTCTTCGCGATTTACAAACCATGCATCATATCTTCGCAAAATTCATGCCTTTGCTATATTAGGTTATGCTCTTCATGGAAATCCACTTTTCGCGATGCTCACCAAACTCCAAATTTTGGACCCCAAAAATTTGGCAAACACTGGGAAACGGCGCCACCTTGTACTGCTCTCTTGTACCGCCTCCAGATCGCCCATTCTTTTGTCATCGTTCTTTGTCAACAATGATTGTCATCAAAATCTTGGGAACTTGACAATTCTCCATGAAACACCTGCTTTGTCAACAAACACAATCAACCCAAAAATACTGAAATGTTACCTTGAGGGATTTTTTCCCAACAGTAATAATAATATCATTTTTACCTTTAATTACCCTAGTTACTTTTAACCGCGGTAAATAAAAGATCAAAGTGACTATTCACCAAAAATTA
>CAUJRU010004482.1:0-16669 GCA_963277665.1 Viscum album | reverse complement strand
GCTATTTTCATGCCCGAGTTGGACGAATACTAGTTACTAGGGCGAATTTCTCAGGTTACCCTTTACTGTGCAAATTTGTCTATTTATTTACCCTGTGAAGTTTCTTGCAAGAACAGAAGCAATCTGCGTGCATCCTGCTCATTGTATATTTTTTAATTTAAAATTCACGAGGGCTTAGTTTTTATGTCTTTTTTACGACTTTGATGCTAGACTTTGGTTGCATTTATCATCGGGTGGATGCTTGTCTCAGTTATTTGAACTATGTTCTGTGCGTGTGTTCTAAATCTTTTTGAAAACTCAACTTTAATGGAGCACATCGATCCATTGACCATCCTATAAAAAATTATCATACCTGTAATGCAAACTTCAATAATTCGAGACTAACTTCTCCTCCGGGGACGCTTAGAGAGCGAGGAATGAATGGAATGAAGAAGCTTGGCAATGGACGAAATGGGACAGACAAGCTGGTGGGAGATAAGCCAAAGGTGGTGGTAATAATGGGGCCAACTGGTTCGGGGAAATCACGTCTTGCCATTGACTTAGCCTCTCATATCCCTGTAGAGATCATCAATGCTGACTCGATGCAGGTTTATCAGGGCCTAGATGTTCTCACCAATAAGGTCTCCCTTCACGAGCAAAAAGGTTTTTTCACCTCTACTTCTACTTTTCTTTCCTTCCTCTTGTATTGTGTTATTTATGCTTATATACTGCAGGAGTGCCCCACCATCTCTTGGGTACGGTCAGCCCCAATGTTGAATTCACGTCCAAAGACTTTCGAGATTCTGCAATTCCTGTGAGTTGCTTAAAATTCCAGTTATTGTCTATTTATCCATTTTTTATTGTAATCCTCTCAATATCAGATATCCCGGTGGCATTGAATGCATCACTCAACCTATTGAAATCCGTCAAACAAATCATGGAATCTTGATCACTGGTTATTGTTTGAGACATTACTTGTCTTTTTGCTAGTGGTGCAAGCATTCATCTTTATTAGCGACGTATTTGTTTTGTTGACATATTTATTTCTAATTTCTTTACCAGCATGGTTAATTTTGGCCATGCAGAGCTGCATTACGGTATTAATGACTGATATTAGTGGCATAACCATGCGAGCTGTAAAAAATAAATGCTCAAATGTCAAATCCATACTTTGAATCAACTTCCTGACTGTATATTTGGGTTTTCAGATTATTAATGACATTCTGTCTCGCAACTGCTTCCCTGTCATTGTTGGCGGTACGAATTACTACATTCAGGTTTGCTGACTTTCTTTTATTTTATATACTGATGGAATTAAATTTTCTGGTGAATTTTTCCAAAAAGCAGGTTCTCTTTGTATAATTGCGCTTTGTTCTCTCAAATTTATAGTTTCCTAGTTAATCTTTATAAAAAATCTTCACTGGTGAATTTCGCCAAACAACGGGTTCTGTTTGTATCACCGTGCTTCTTGCTCTTGAATTTATGGTTTTCTAGTTAATTTGTGTTAAAAATCTTCTTATTTTCATAAAATTTATTCTCCGTGTTACTGAAAATTTTCTGTTTGCTGAATGGTTTGATTTGATCTTTCTTGATTACCTGCTCGCTGCCCCTCCATTCAGTATGTTTTTCTGGTTCCATGTCGGTACTTTGTGATAAATTTCCCCTCCCCAGGCACTCGTGAGTCCATTTCTTTTAGATGACTGCGCAGATGTTATTGATGGAAACTGTTCAAGCGAACCCGGTAAGTTTCTGTTTCTGTTGTCATCATGGATATTTAACTATTCTGGAGCATCTCATTGTGAACCTTAAAATTGTCTGTAACAGGCATGATATCGACACATACACCTGATTTTAGAGGTGATGGTTTGAGCTGCTATGAAAGTCTTAAAGATATTGATCCAGTTGCAGCAAACAGACTTCATCCAAACAATCACAGAAAAGTAAGGCTGTCAGCAAGTGACTAAATCTATTTTTTATAGCTTGCAAGGGATGATGCACTTACATTTCCTCAAACATGATTAATCTCTGATTATGTCGAAGAATTTTTGAAGTGTTTAATTTGACATTCATTCAAATAGAAATGCATTCCCTAGTAAATACTGCAAATAGCTATCTAAATAAAAATGTTATTATCAAAGTTCCTGCTACTTTTGGGTGGCGGCAGTTACAGGCGAGGCTATTTGTATATTTTTGGGATATTTGGTATATTTAATGATGTTTACCGATCTTTGTTACGTATTTGCTTTGAAATGGATTGAAGGGATTTCCTAGCTCAATCAAACTACTTTCTAGAATGCAATTTATTTTTGTGAGGTTAGTTTGGTCTTTCTAGACCAAAAAATAGGTGGCATGTTTATGTACACATACAATATAAACCACTTGAAATGGTTTTTAAAAAAAATCATGCTGTATGATTCTGCAATTTTATTCAGTATTTTCTGCTTTCCTTTTGCTCCTATTCCTTGATTATGCTTTAGTTTAAGGGTAGATTTTCTCATAATAATGTTGGTGGGTTTCATCACTGTTTTTCATATGAAAATAAATGTTAATATAGTTTCAAGGTTTTATTTTGAGCAACTGTAACAGACTCGTTTTTCTTATTGGAGGTTAAAAAAAGAGAAAACTATTGCATTGAAATATTTTCATCAAGAAACTGTCACTTAGAACCAATTTTTTTTTTTTTTTTTTTTTCTGAAAAATGAAAATTCTTGGAGAGAGAGAGAGAGAGAGAGGAGAACTAATGGGAAGAAACAGTTTCAAAAAAGTTGATTCCAGTACAATAATTTGATGAAGATGATTGTTGTTGTAGTGTCATTGTTCACTTCGTGTTTGTGATATCTCCTTGTTCATTTTGTCTTTTTGATTGTATCATTGAGTGATTGTGAGTCATTATACGTACTTAACAATGAGCCATCCTTAATTCAGTAGTACACTGGTTGTATTTGCAGCGAGCCACTTGGCTGTTTTCTAAAAGATATTTTTTAATATCAATTATACCCCTGAATAACCTGGCCATCAGATTTTTATCTGAATAACCTGCCATGTTCTTTGTCTTACATTTTGTTTATAACATCTTGTTCTGATTCTTAACAACAGATCAATCAATACCTTAGTCTGTACCATCGCTCTGGTGTTTTGCCCAGTAATATTTTCCAAGGGAAGGCCGCAGAGGTTAGTTTTCACTAATCTCTCTCCCTCCCTCCCTCTCTCGCGCTCCCCCCCGCGCTCCCTCCCTCCCTCCCTCCCTCCCTCCCTCCGCTTACACAGAAATGTTGGAATCTGGCATGTGGCAGGGCAGAGCTGGGGCTGCGCAGATGGTTCCAGATATGATTGCTGTTTCATTTGTGTGGATGCATCTCTTCCTGTGCTGGACCAATATGTAGAACAGAGGGTTGACTGCATGGTCGAATCTGGGTTGCTTAGCGAAGCTTATGACATCTATAAGCTGAATGCAGATTACACACGAGGCTTGCGGCAAGCTATTGGTGTTCGTGAATTTGAGGATTATTTTAGTTCCCATCTTTCCAAATGCGGAAATGCAAAAGGAAGTAATTTGATCGGTCTTGAGGCTTTGATAAAAGACACTGATGGGTTGCAGAAGAATCTGAGCACATGCAGCGGCGATAACATGATTTTATTGAAAGAATGCATAGACAAAGTAAAAGCCAACACGAGGAGGCTTGTTCGCCGTCAGGTAAGAACTCCGCCATTAGCAAATTCATTAATAATGTATATGATTTATATATTACAGTCTGTTAGAGAATGTTTTTTTAATATTATGCAGCTAATATATATTATATTTTTCATTTTCTCGCAGAAAAGGAGGCTTACTCGGCTGCAAACAATTTTCGGATGGACGATGCATTATGTTAATTCAACGGAGGCTTTAAGAGGTGTCTCCATCATCAGTTTTCTCTTTTACATCTTTTAGGCTCTGTTTAATTGCACTTGCACTTAAAACTAGAGGTGGCAATTCGGGTTCACGGTTTGGGTTCATGTCGGGTTGACCGTTCTATGAACCCAAATAGCTCAACCCTAACCCTACCCAGCCCATTTATGAAGCGGTAAACCCTAACCTGATCCGCCTACTTGTTTAACTTTAAATATATAAAACAGACTGCGTTATGACATGCCCAACTAGTTAATATCACATAAACTCAATGATCTAACCAAATTGAATTATCCAATTTAGACTAAAAACAACCTAATTAATATGAAACATATGTTATCCATGTTGCAACGTGACCCTCTTAAACCATTTAAAATAAATAATGAGTTACAAACATGTTGAATTATTTCAAATTAAGTTGATTATAAAAATAAAATATATGATAAAATGATTTATTATTATATTTTTAATATTTTATATTATCATTATATTTTTAATTGGGTTACTCGGGTTAGATGGGTTATGAATAATCAACCTGAACCCAACCCGAATATTATTAGTGTCAAATTGCTTAACAAAATTACAATCTGAATCCATTTATCCCTGACCCAAACCTGCTCAACTCTTGTCGTGCAAGGGGTTCAAAATTTCCACCTCTACTTAAAATAAGCAGTATATGTTCTGCTTTTTGAAAACAAACATCTATAGTTAAATTCAAGAAGTAAGTCACTTAAATAAGTGATAGGAAAACATTTTCAGTAATCAATCTGAAAACATTTATATAGAAGCACTTATTTTAAATGATAAATGTTATGAGCTGTTTTCAACAAGGATTTGTTTGACATCAACTGTTAAAAAAATGCTCAGGGCACTAACCACTTATGTTGAACATTTGAAAAAAACAGTGTCCTGTTAAAGAAAACAGCTTTTCGATAAGCAAATTGGAAACGCTTACACAAATGCACTTATCATATAAACGGTTAATGGTATAAACAGTTATTAATAAATATTGTCAATCAAAGCTTTAGCAACAGGCACTTTGTCTTACTCTTTATGTTGTGTTTTGATAGGGGGGAATTCTGGTGAATATTGGGCCTCATGGGTGGTCGAGCAGACTGTGAAGTTGATCAAGAAGTTTCTAGATGAAAATGCTCATGTCCGTAGCGATCCACCACCGATCCAAAGAGACCTTTGGACTCAATACACATGCGAGGTCTGAAGTGTTTTATGTACTAATGTTCAAAACTTGATGGCTTGTTTGATTTGACACTTGATGGTGTGGCATTTGTCTCTCTAAGGGTTGCGCGAACAAGGTTCTGAGGGGAACACACGAGTGGGAGCAACATAGGAAGGGGCGCAACCATCGCAAAAGGATATCCCATCTTCGGAAGGCTCAGATATCCTTGGAGAATTTAAATGATCTTTGAATTGGTTGGCATGACCTAGGCGTGTTTTAATTTCAACTATATAGTTGTGATTTAATTAAAATGCAAGCATAAGTCAATTTCATAGTTATATGTTTTTGACATTTTTAAGTACTCATGATTGTAGATTTATATGTTTTTGTTTGAGGATGCATATGCGGACATAACAAACATTTTTGGTTTATGTGAGACGATTGATTGTGCCACAAATGCAAGGAAGTCTATGAAATTGCATACATTGCATCATCTCACACCTTTACCCGTGTCCTATAAAGCATGTCAATTATTTTGTCTAGAGTATACACCATCAATTTTGCTGATCATTATGAGCATTGATGATTTGGAAAGGAAGCATTAAAATCACCATAGTGACTACATGGAGTAACGACACAAACAAGGTGAAGGAAAGCCTATCATGGAAAGGCTTAGGAAAATAGAGCTTGCTTGAAGAATGTTGGTTTGATCCAAAATTGATGGAAGGTATGCAGGTGATATCGAGGTGATTTTGAAGATCACACTGCAATCTTCTAGGAGTTTTATAATGGATTTTGTCCTGATTTTTTTAGATCTACGGTTGACTTGAAGATCACGCTGTAATGGAGGTTCACACTGCAAGATGGCTAAAGTTGAAAGGGCATCATGTCGTAGAGAGGAACATCATGCTGTTATATGGTAATTTCTAGAAAATATTAAAGATATGACTGGAATTTATGAGTGGATTTGACTCAAGATTAGAGAGAGAGACTTGACTTAAATGGGAACGTTTGACCACATTTAATTGTGTGAGACACCTGACATGATCTTGGAGGAGTGAGGATTGATTCAAGCCATCAAATTAAGGGCTTGGAATTGAAGGATTCTTTAAAAATTGCTTCAACAGTTTATGGATAGAGTGGAATTTCTAGATCTGGTTTTCACATAGGAGGTGGAACATTGCCAAATCTTGCTTGGAGGGAATAGAGCTTCACTGTCATATTCGGTTTCAAGAGAATAAGAGGAAAGGGGAGACAATGACAGAGTTCCATTGGTCACATCCGGTTCTTTGGAGGAAGGCTCGATGAAGAAGGAATTCTGTTGACGTATCCGACTGTTTAATGGTGGAGCTTAACAAAGACAATTCTAGTGTAGAATTATCCTCATCTGGAAGAGGTTAGTCATTGCTGTGATCATGTGCGGAAGACAAAGATCTACTCATCGTGGAGTAGATCTCATCCAGCCTTGGAGGAGCACAATATATGTGGACTTTATTGGAGCATCCGTTTTGGAGTTACGGTGCACAATGATCATGCTTCTTACGTTGGTCTTGAAGAGGCCATTGAGTCTATAAAATGTTGAAGACCTTCCTAAAACCGTGTGTAGAGGAGAAGAGGGAGTGACCATTAGGAGCTAGTGTGTCATCCCTAAACCTTGTAAAGGCAACGAGCCTTGACATGGAGCGACCATGATCGAATTATTCCATCGAAACAGTGCATTATAGTGGATTTTGATACACCGACACATCGTCGTGTGTATGCTCCTTGAATGTAGCCCTATGTATGTCGTTGTCGTTCGGGGCGAGTGATCATGTGTTCTTGAGAATCTCTTCAAGGGTTGGACATTGCCGTTTTGGGAAGCAGAGAAAATTATTTCCTAGATACATAGACCCTTTTGAGATACTAGAACGGGTTGGTGAGATGACATATCGCTTGGAATTGCCACAACGGTTTAGTGTGGTGCATAATGCGTTCCACGTCTCTCGATTGAAAAAGGACAAAGTAAAATCCTCTATGTTCACATGCTTTATATTTTTGCATCTATGATTAATATCTCGTCAGAGCGTGAGTAAGGAAAAACGTAGATTGAATGAGTTCCTTCTAATGAGGGAATGAGATCCGACAAAGAGGCGGACATGATCAAAGAAAAGTTTGAATTGGGTGATACCTTGATTCACTTCCTTCTTAGTGTATTCATTCATCTTGGTCCCAATAAGTGGTATCAAAGCCTAAATGTTCTGATTTGGGGTTCAATCTTTAAATCTATATTTGGATTTGATGTACACATGGATTCAATGATAAAACCTCATGTTTTCAATGATACTAACTTCTATGGTTGGCAAAAGGAGATGTATTGGTTCCTACAAGCTTATGGCGAAGAGATCGTGGAATATGTGCTTTGAGACGCTGATTTGAGAAAGCACAGTGAATGAGTACGTGATGCAAAGACATAAAAAATATTAAAGAGGTATCTCTAATGAGGTATTTAAGAAAACCATTCATTGTGCCGTTATATTCGATATATGCAAGTTCTTGGAAGAAATCTATGGGAAATCAGTGAAATCAAAGAATGTTGTAGAGCCTGACTTCAGAAGTGGATTTCATATATTGTGGTGATGAGATATCAATGAACAAAATCGGAGAAAATTGCATAATGTTAAAAGGTAAAGCGGAGGAACAAGAATCAGAAAACTCTTGAGGACACACCCATTGAGGTAATGGTTAACGGTAATGATGAGAATTTTGGTTCTAACAACGTTGTGTGCAAATCTGGAAGTTCAGACCCCCCCCACATAGATTAAAGTAGACAACGATTCTATGAAAGAAGCGACAATGTCATCTAATTGTGAATCTAGAGTGTTCATGCAACAATCAAGATAAGATCCAAACCTTACAAGAAAAGGTAGATCAATTAGAAATCAAATGTGAGGTGGATTGCACATTCATGATAGAATTGGTGTTAGAAAATAAAAGACTAAAGAAAGAGGAGGTGGTCTTGAAAGAATCAATTGTAAGACCGAGTGTAAAAATGAAGGGACACTTGGAGAACTTGCACACGAGTTGGAACAACGAATGGCCACAAGGAAGGAGTTGAAAGCAAGTGTCATCTCTCTCAAGACACAACTTGAAGAGGATAAAATCCGTGAAAGAAGTTGGCTCGAGGATAGAGTACATGGTTGCCCAAATGAAGGAGAATGATGTGAAGATCAAGAAACTTGAATTGAGGAACCTCAAATGGAAAGATGGAGACTCATCCTAAAACAACCTCAATAAGTCAAATCCACAAAAGTAGAAATCTTGAAACAATGAGCAAACATATGGTTCATGTAAAATCCAAAAGTGAAGGCTTTCGAAGAAAGGTAGCTATGAAGTGTTATTATTATGGAATCGTGGGACACACCATGGATGTGTGTCTAGAAGGCAAAGGGCTCAACAATGGAAGATGACTTGTTGCAACATTTTAAACTAGGATGTTAACATACGAGTTATGACTTTATTAGGAGATGTTTTATTTGTGCTAACTATGGACATATGACAAGTCATTGCAGCGAGAGAAGTGACGATGAAGGTGAAATGGAAGAAGCAAGGACTTGTTACATTGGAAAACAGATTCACCGGCTTGAAGGAATGCAAGGATGGAATGCAACTTTGGGTTCAATATGCACCACTGGACAAGTTCGTGCATCAACAATCATGGAAGGAAAAGAAACAAATATGGAGTTGGAAGAACACGATTGTTGCTGAACAAAATGTGGATGGGCATGCCAAGAAAGATTCATAAAGGATAAATAAATCTGAGATTGCTCTAATGGCTATTGAAGAAGATAAGCACAAATCATGCCTAAGCGACTTCACAAATGATACCGCAAGGCAAGAGGAGAAAATTGGTGAAAAATCCCTCCCATGGTGAAGGAAGCATGATGAATGATGCAACAATGGTGCATCAAAAGAGGAGATATGCACATGGGGTGAACGCATTGTAAGATGCAAGGGGTCTCACGACACAATCTAAATACAACAGGTGGTGTTGGAGCAACCACTAGGGAGGTCAAAGCACAATCTAAAATAATAAGTGGGGTCAGAGAAATTAAAGTGGTATCTTGTTGAATCTGGAATTGCATGTGGTGATGAAGAAATTCAAGTGACATGGAGCCTGATCTGAAATTCAAAGAGGTGTCAAAGCCCTATACGAAGTATCAAGTGGTTTCAAGTTAAACACATTGCTCAATAAATGATATTAGGCCATATTTAGAGGTTTTAGTGTTGAAGTTGGTGTCCTAGAACCAATTATTTGTATTTTAGATTGCATATATATTCAGAGAGGTAAATATTAATTAAATATCTTATTACATATTGTTCATTATTCTGCATGACTTTAATGTAATAATGCTTTAGAGCATCCGTCGCATTAAAAAAGTCACAACAGTTCCTCGTTATGATGAATTTTGAAATGCTATGATGATATTCTTAAATACTGTTCTACGATCAGATACCATTCTATGAAAGGACACATAGTATATTGATCGTTAGATACGAGTACTCGTAAGTGAATGAGACTTCATCTCATGAAGTTCGCACTTGGTAATCTTCAAGATGAGAGATGATGAGAACATACCTGCTAGTAGGGATTCCACATGTTTGCGTGTCATTGGATATCCCTGTCTGTGAGTGTGTAATAATTCTTAGATTTTAAGATTATTATTAATGCATGTTATGATTTGCGCACTTTGATGTATTATTGTAAACCGTGACGATATATGATCATAGCGAATTGGGTACGTTGGGTGCTTCATGAATGATGTGTTATTAATGAATAAGTTGAACAAAGATTTATCTCTTCCATCTTCTTGGAAGATGATATCTCAACCTTTTGATTGAAATTGAATCGTCACATTAAATTTCAAAGCCATGATGTATATACGAGTTAATTTCAGATAGTTAAAGAAAGACATATTAAGCATATAGGCTAACATTACTAAAAATTCGACCTTTAGCGACCGCCATTGGCGGTCGCTAAAGGCCTCTAGAGACCGTCCAGTGACCGCCATTGGCGGTCGCTTTAGGCCCGACGCTGTAGGCCTACAACGATCGCTAATGGCGGTCGCTGAAGGTGGCCGAAATTCCGGCCTACAGCGACCGCCAATGGAGGCCGATGAAGGATTGCTCGGCCGAGCATTAGCGACCGCCAATGGCGGTCGCTGTCTCCATTTCAATCCTGCTTCAATAAACCTACAATAAGATACAAAGAAGACAATTAAACAAAACAAACGTAAATTAGACATTTATTTCGTTATTATATACATATAATAAAATTAAATCTGCCATCAAATCATGGGTGCTATAATAATTTAAAACCCCCAATTTAAGAAATGTTATCATTTTAGGATTTTTTTCATTGTTTTGGAGTCTTTGGTTTAGTTTGTGAAAGTGTTTTGTTGTCTAAAAAGGAAAGTTCTCTGCGCACACCGCGTACAACTACTCAAAACGACATATTCGGTCGTACCGCGCACACCGCACGTCCGATGAGCGTGTCGTCTCCTCTTACATGTCACAGATAATATTCCTATTGTTTTCTTGTGATTTCAAGTCATTCTGAGCACGTTTGCTCTGAATTCGATCGTTAGACGCCGTTTCAGTGTTTTATGACTCCAGAAATGCGTTTTCGGTCATCGCGGTCAAACGACACCCCCGATTGACGTGACGTCTGCCCAAACATTTCACAATTCACACCACGGTTGTTGTCGTATGATTTCATGGCATTCCGAGGTCGTTCAGCTGGTTTTGACCACCCAACACGTCCTTTTAGAGCGCGCCTAACTGCTGAAAACGACATATTCGGTCGTACCGCGCACACCGCACGTCCGATGGACATGCCGTCTCCTCCTATATGTCACGAATAATATTCCTACTGTTTTTGTGTGATTTCAAGTCATTCTGAGCACGTTTGCTCTGAATTCGACCATTAGACGTCGTTTCAGTGTTTTATGACTCCGGAAATGCGTTTCCGGTCACCGCGGTCAAACGACACCCCCGATTGATGTGCCGTCTACCCGAACATTTCACAATTCACACCATGGTTGTTGTCGTATGATTTCATGGCATTCCGAGGTCGTTCGACTGATTTTGACCACACAATGCGCCATTTTAGAGCGCACCAAACTGCTGAAAACGACATATTTGGTCGTACCGCGCACACCGCATGTCCGATGAGCGTGCCGTCTCCTCCTACATATCACGAATAATATTTCTATTGTTTTCGTGTGATTTCAAGTCATTTTGAGCACGTTTGTTCTGAATTCGATCGTTAGACCCCGTTTCGGTGTTTTATGACTCCGAAAATGCGTTTCAGGTCACCGCGGTCAAACGACACTCCCGATTGACGTGTCGTCTGCTCGACCATTTCACAATTCACACCATGATTATTTTCGTATGATTTCATGACATTCTGAGGTCGTTCGACTGGTTTTGACCACTCAACGCGCCCTTTTAGAGCACGCCGAAATGCTGAAAATGACATATTCGGTCGTATCGCGCACACCGCACGTCTAATGGGCGTGTCGTCTCCTCCCACATGTCACGAATAATATTCCTATTGTTTTCGTGTGATTTCAAGTCATTCTGAGCACTTTTGTTCTGAATTCGACCGTTAGACGCTGTTTTCGTGTTTTATGACTCCGAAAATACGTTTCCGGTCACCGCGGTCAAACGACACCCCTGATTGACGTGTCGTCTGCCCGACCATTTCACAATTCACACAACGGTTGTTGTCGTATGATTTCATGACATTCCGCGGCCGTTCGGTTAGTTTTGACCACCCAACGTGCCCTTTCAGAGCGCCCCAAACTGCTGAAAACGACATATTCGGTCGTACCGCGCACACCGCACGTCCGATGGGCGTGCCGTCTCCTCCTACATGTCACGAATAATATTCATATTGTTTTCGTGTGATTTCAAGTCATTCTGAGCACGTTTGCTCTGAATTCGACCGTCAAACGCCGTTTTGGTGTTTTAGGATTCCAGAAATGCGTTTCCGGTCATCGCGGTCAAACGAAACCCCCGATTGACGTGCCGTCTGTCCGACAATTTCACAATTCACACCACAGTTGTTGTCGCATGATTTCATGGCATTCTGAGGTCGTTCAGCTGGTTTTGACCACCCAACGCACCTTTTTAAAGCGCGCCGAACTGCTGAAAACGACATATTCGCTCGTACCGGGCACACCGCATGCCCGATGGGCGTCCCGTCTCCTCCTACATGTCACGAATAATATTCCTATTGTTTTCGTGTGATTTCATGTCATTCTGAGCACGTTTGCTCTGAATTCGACCGTTAGACGCCGTTTCAATGTTTTATGCCTCCGGAAATGCGTTTCCGGTCACCGCAGTCAAACGACACCCCCGATTGACGCGCCGTCTGCCCGACCATTTCACAATTCACACCACGATTGTTGTCGTATGATTTCATGGCATTCCGCAATCGTTCGGCTGGTTTTGACCACCCAACGCGCTCTTTCAGAGCGCGCCGAACTGCTGAAAACGACATATTCAGTCGTACCGCGCACACTGCACGTCCGATGGACGTGCCGTCTCCTCCTACATGTCACAAATAATATTCCTATTGTTTTCGTGTGATTTCAAGTCATTCTGAGCACGTTTGCTCTAAATTCGACCGTTAGACGCCGTTTTGGTGTTTTATACTCCAGAAATGCGTTTCCGGTCACCACGGTCAAACGACACCTCCGATTGACGTGCCGTCTGCCCGACCATTTCACAATTCACACCACGGCTATCGTATGATTTCATGACATTCTGAGGTCATTTGACTGGTTTTGACCACCCAATGCGACCTTTTAGAGCAAACCGAGCTGCTGAAAACGACATATTCGGTCGTACCGCGCACACCACACGTCCGATGAGCATGCCGTCTACTCCTACATGTCACGAATAATATTCCTATTGTTTTCATGTGAGTTCAAGTCATTCTGAGCACGTTTGCTCTGAATTTGACCGTTAGACGCCGTTTTAGTGTTTTATGCCTCTAGAAATGCGTCTCTGGTCACCGCGGTCAAATGACACCCCCGATTGACGTGCCGTTTGCCCGACCATTTTACAATTTACACCACGGTTGTTTTCGTATGATTTCATGACATTCCGAGGTTGTTCGGCTGATTTTGATCACCCAACGCGCCCTTTTAGAGCGCGCCAAACTGCTGAAAACGACATATTCCGTCGTAATGCGCACACCACACGTTCGATGGGCGTGCCGTCTCCTTCTACATGTCACGAATAATATTCCTATTGTTTTCGTGTGATTTCAAGTATTTTTGAGCACGTTTGCTTTGAATTCGACCGTTAGACGCCGTTTCAGTGTTTTATGACCTCAGAAATGCGTTTCCGGTCACCGCGGTCAAACGACACCCCCGATTGACGTGCCGTCTGCCCGACCATTTCACAATTCACACCTCGGTTGTTGTCGTATGATTTAATGGCATTCTGAGGTCGTTCGGCTGGTGTTGACCACTCAACGCGCCCTTTTAGAGCGCGCCGAACTGCTGAAAACGACATATTCGATCGTACCATGCACATCACATGTCCGATTGGCGTGTCGTCTCCTCCTACATGTCACGAATAATATTCCTATTGTTTTCGTGTGATTTCAAGTCATTCTGAGCACGTTTGCTCTGAATGCGGCCGTTAGACGCCATTTCGGTGTTTTATGACTCCAGAAACGCGCTTCCAGTCACCACGGTCAAACGACACCCTCGATTGACGTGCCGTCTATCCGAACATTTCACAATTTACACCACTGTTGTTGTCGTATGATTTCATGGCATTCCGAGGTCGTTTGAATGACTTTGACCACCCAACGCGCCCTTTAAGAGCGCACCGAACTGCTGAAAACGACATATTCGGTCGTACCGCGCACACCGCACGTCCGATGGGCGTGCCGTCTCCTTTAAATGTCAAGAATAATATTCCTATTGTTATTGTGTGATTTCAAGTCATTCTGAGCACGTTTGCTCTGAAATCGACCGTTAGACACCGTTTCGGTGTTTTATGACTCCGAAAATGCGTTTCCGGTCACCCCGGTCAAATGACACCCCTCGATTGACGTGCCGTCTGCCCAACCATTTCACAATTCACACCACGGCTGTTGTCGTATGGTTTCATGACATTCCGAGGTTGTTCGACTGGTTTTGACCACCCAACGCGCCCTTTTAAAGCGCGCCAAACTGCTGAAAACGATATATTCTGTCGTACCGCGCACACCGCACGTCCGATTGGCGTGCCGTCTCCTCTTATATGTCACGAATAATATTCCTATTGTTTTAGTGTGATTTCAAGTCATTCTGAGCGCGTTTGCTCTGAATTCGACCGTTAGACGCCGTTTCGGTGTTTTATGACTCCGAAAATGCGTTTCCGGTCACCGCGGTCAAACGACACCTCCGATTGACGTTCCATATGCCCGACCATTTCACAATTCACACCACGGTTGTCGTATGATTTCATGGCATTCCGCGGTCGTTCGAATGATTTTGACCACTCAACGCACCCTTTCAGAGCGCGCCGAACTGCTGGAAACGATATATTCAGTCGTACCGCGCACAACGCACGTTCGATGGGCGTGCCGTCTCCTCCTACGTGTCACGAATAATATTCCTATTGTTTTCGTGTGATTTCAAGTCATTCTGAGCACGTTTGCTCTAAATTCGACCGTTAGATGCCGTTTTAGTGTTTTATGACTCCGGAAATGCGCTTCCGGCCACCGCTGTCAAACGACACCACCGATTGACGTGCCGTCTGCCCGACCATTTCACAATTCACAGCGCGATTGTTTTCGTATGATTTAATGGCATTCCGAGGTTGTTCAGCTGGTTTTGACCACCCAACGCGCCCTTTTAGAGCGCGCCGAACTGATGAAAACGACATATTTGGTCATACCACGCACACAGCACGTCCGATGGGCGTGCCGTTTCCTTCTACATTCACGAATAATATTCCTATTGTTTTCGTGTAATTTCAAGTCATTCTGAGCACGTTTGCTCTGAATTCGATCGTTAGACGCCGTTTTGGTGTTTTATGACTCTAAAAATGTGTTTCTGGTCACCGCGGTCGAACGACACCCCTGATTGACGTGTCGTCTGCCCGACCATTTCACAATTCACAGCGCAGTTGTTGTCGTATGATTTCATGGCATTCCGAGGTCGTTCGGCTGATGTTGACCACCCAACGCGCCCTTTTAGAGCGCGCCGAACTGCTGAAAGCGACATATTCGGTCGTACCGCGCACACCACACGTCCGATGAGCGTGCCATCTCCTCCTACATGTCACGAATAATATTCCTATTGTTTTCGTGTGATTTCAAGTCATTCTGACCATGTTTGCTCTGAATTTGACCGTTAGACGCCGTTTCAGTGTTTTATGACTCCAGAAATGCGTTTTCGGTCACCGCGGTCAAACAACAACCCCGATTGACGTGCGGTCTGCCCGACCATTTCACAATTCACACCATAGTTGTTGTCGTATGATTTCATGGCATTCCGAAGTCGTTCGGCTGGTTTTGACCACCCAACGCGCCCTTTTAGAGCACGCCAAATTGCTGAAAACGACATATTCGGTCATACCGCGCAAACCGCACGTCCGATGAACGTGTCATCTCCTCATACATGTCACGAATAATATTCCTATTGTTTTCGTGTGATTTCAAGTCATTCTGAGCATGTTTGCTATGAATTCGATCGTTAGACGTCGTTTTGGTGTTTTATGACTCCAGAAATGCGTTTCCGGTCACCGTGGTCAAACGACACCCCTGTTTGACGTGCCGTCTGTCCGACCATTTCACAATTCACACCACGACTGTTGTTGTATGATTTCATTGCATTCCGAGGTCGTTCGGATGTTTTTGACCACTCAACGCGCCCTTTTAGAGCGCGTCGAACTGCTGAGAAACGACATATTTGGTCATACCGCGCACACCGAACGTCCGATGGGCGTGCCGTCTCTTCTACATGTCACGAATAATATTCCTATTGTTTTCGTGTGATTTCAAGTCATTCTGAGCACATCCGGGGTGCAGGTATGGCTGTCCGGGGGTGCGGGGGGGGTGGGGGTGGGTGGGGGTGGGGGGGGGGGGTTGTCCCCGGGGGCGGGGATGGCTGTCCGGGGTGCGAGGATTGGCTGTCCGGGGTGGGGGGGGCTTTCCGGGGTGCGGGGGAGGGCTGTCCGGGGGTTTAGATGAGAGTGTTAATGATAATGTGGTAATATAGGGGTTTATCTCTTGTTGTGATCCTGGGTGGTACCTCTGATGGTAAGGCTAGTTTATTTGGGATTTTTTTGAACATATTAGAGATTTCATGGTAAAAGGATCCTTCTCCATTAACTTCTATTGTTATCATGAGTATTGGGAAATGTCCCATGCATTCAACGCCTGAGTAGAGTCCTCATGACACTTCGGGGCCGGGGCGTGCTGTCCGAGGTGCGAGGAGGGCTGCCCGGGGTGTGGGGGGGGGGGGGGCTTTCCGGGGTGCGGGGAGGGCTGTCTGGGGGGTGGTTTAGAATGAGAGTGTTAATGATAATGTGGTAACATAGGGGTTTATCTCTTGTTGTGATCTGGGTGGTACCTC
>CAUJRU010004481.1:0-16677 GCA_963277665.1 Viscum album | reverse complement strand
TGATGTTGTTAATATTCTTATTTTTCCCCTGGGTATAAATGATAACATCATCAGCAAAAAGGGGGTGTTAAGGAGCAGTTGTACCTATTACTACTCTGATGGTAGTAATATCTCCCCATTCCACCATATGAATAAAGAACCGGGTAATATAATCCTCTATAATCGAAAAATGATGGATGAGAGAGGGAATACTTGTTTCACTCCCTTGAGCATTGGAAATATCCATCTGAGGACCCATTTATGAGAATAGAAATATGAACCGATCCAAGTAAAGACTTAATCCACTAGATAAAAGTTGTATTGAATCAAAAAGAATTAAGAACATCCCCTATAAATCCCTAATAAATAGTATTGAAATATTTTTTAATGTCTATATTGGGGGAAACATTTCCTCCACTAGTGGTCTTGTGAAATATATTAAAACACTATGACTCAGTGAGCAAGCAGTCATGAATATTTCTCCCTTTGAAAAATCGAAATTGGTTCCATGATATGATTTGGTTAGATATATTGGCATGTCTATTGGAAATAATTTTGGTAGTCACCCTATGTATGGTGTTAACAAAGAAAACATGTTTGAATTGAGTGACGTCACTAGAATTTTCCACTTTCAGAATTAAGGCAATGAATTGGGGATTGAATTTGTTGTTGAAGGACCCTCTTTAAAAAAAGTCCTTACCTGGTTGCATACTTCCCTCTGAATGACATCCCACTAGCATAGGAAAAAATGATTTGTGAATCAGTCTTTTCAAAGAGAGCTCTCTTCTATATGACCACAGGAAGCTTCCTTAATTTTAAATTCTAAGGGATTAGAGATAAGAAGATAGTTGTCCTATTTAGTGACAAGATGAGGAATGGTAACTTCCCTAATTCTATAAGTATTTGGGGAGCCATTGAAGTGATTTCAATAATAAACAATGTACCTAGAAAGAGCCATTCGGTCATAAAGAATGTGTTCACCATCTTTAAGGAGAGAGAGTGGATTGTTATCCCTTCGAACCCTTTGGCGACATATAATAAATTTGGTGTTTCTATCGCCATAATTCTACCACTTATTTTTGAGGGAAACCTTTCTAATATTATATATGAGCCTGATAAGATTCTGAATCTTTGAAAAAAATTCAGCTTTATGGAAAATGCATCCTCAGAACTCATTCATAGTGATAACAATTTGTAAATCATAAATCTAGCCTTCGAGAGTATCAATTTTTTTGGTCGGAGTGGATATTCAAGAGGGGGGGGGGGTGCATTGAGTTCCTATTAAAAAAAATATTTTTAAAATATTTATATTGAAATCCCCTAATTCATAAAGCAAGTTAAACTGTAGTGAATTTATAAATATTGTAAGTGTTCAATTAGCTTCTCAAAGGATGATTATTTCTCAGTTAACTTAATCTGAATATTATGTTAGCTTCTGAAACTAACTTACTGGCTAGAAATAATTACAAACACTTTCTTGTTTAACTATCAGAGTTACTTTAAAACAGATTTGAATTTCAAAGTAATTAGCATCGGAATATTGAAAATAGTTTAAACTAAGATAAGATGTAAAGAAGTTTTAACCCAGAGGTTTAGTTTTAAGCTAAGACTTAGACCTATAAAATAGATTATATATAACATTGATCCCCAACCTGGATCGGGATTTACAACAGTACTCAGACTCTCCAGGTCCTCAGACCTCTACCACAAATCTACGTGGGAAAGCAGTTACAACAGCACACAGGTTGTCCAGGTCCTCAGACCTCTACCATAGTTCTATGTGAGATATACAAAGGAAAAAATAGTTTGGTGTGAGGATTTCAGTATCCTCCAGTTCAGATCATGAGTCAGTGTGTGTCCAAACATACATAAGAACACACACTGCTTGTAATGTAGTAAAAATGATCACAGTAGAGAAATAATATGGAGATGAGTTTAGAATGATCTTGTGTAATGTCAATGCAGCTCTAGACTCCTTTGGATTGAGGCAGATGAATCATTGAGTCCTTCACTAGAAGTTATTTGGAAAACAGAGTATCGTGGTTTTGTTCCTTCACTTCCAGTATAGGTGTTCGTCTTGAAATGTGAGATTATTCCTTACAGCACTTGAACCTCCTCTTTGAACTTCTGTTCTTGATGTGAATGAGAGTTCTTCGAGTTCTTTGTGCTTCTTGTATGTGTATATCTCTATCCAGTAGCTCAATATTCTTTTTATTACTTGAGATCCAACAATGGGAATGATTACCTTTTACAGGTATGAGGTACGGTTTGCTGATATCCAACAAACATCATTAATCTGTATCCGACATAAGGAGTTATTACTTCTGTAGGTATGAGGTATGGTTACCTGATATCCAAAAGACATCATTAATTAATTTAAGTTTCATTAAAAGAACAAAACATGATCGTTGCTAATAAACAAACATAGAGATGGAGTTTAAAGAAACAGTGACTGGTATCCATCGGTAGCTCCTTGTATCAGTGAACTTGTAGCGGTGGATTTGTAATGGTAGGTCTTGCATCGGTAGCTGTTACTCTCTGTAATGGTAGCTCGCTTGTATCAATAGTTTGTTTGTATAGTGGTAGCTTGCTCGTATCAGTAGTTGTTTGTATAGTTGTATCTTGCTCGTATTGGTAGCTGTTTATGTAGCGGTAGCTCTCTGTATCAGTAGATTCCTCTATCGGTACCCCCATTCTTCTGGTAGCTTGTATCAGTGACCTTGTCTATCAGTAGACTTAGTCTATCGGTGACCTTTTCTAATCGGTAGCTCTATCTGTATTAGTGACTTTAAAACATGAATTCTTATAATGTATTTGTTCTATGCAATTCATTTCCATATTGAGTTAGTTTTCAAGATTAATTATAATCATAAAAAAACATTGAATAACCTATCCTAATGATATGATGTGATCATTGTGATATTCATATCAACTTATTAGTATGATGACATAAATTGAATGTATCATTAATATATAAATAGCCATTATTTGGGATTATCAAAGTATAAGTAAGAATAATTGATATTATCAAAACAGGTGAGTCCAACAATCTCCCCCTTTTTGATAATCACAAATTATGACGTTGTCATCCAGAATAAACTTTAATGAATCAGAGTAAAATACATATAATTGAATTTCTTAGTGTGTTCAAATCACAACTCTCAAATGTATCAGAGTTAAACTATGGAAAAACATAAGAGTAAAAATAAATAAATATATATATATATATTCCCCAAAGATAGATATTATAATTTTCTCCACCATAGTGTAATTTTTCCCCATATTATAAATTTTCTCCCCCTTTGGTATTACCAAAAAGATAAAAACAATGGTTTAGGGCATAAAGGAAGAATAGAGAAAATAGACATTTGCATTTCACTTGACAAAGTTACATGAGATAGTACAAAATAAGTACAATGATTCCTTTCAAATATCTTAGCCACTAATAAATCAATCTCCTTAATAGGTAATTTGGATTTTTCTTTGGGATCATAGAAGGATTCAATATTGGTAGACATAGGTGAAGGATTGGGAACACCAGTGATAATCAATGGTGGTTGATCTACTCAAACATTGTCAGGCCTGTAATGGGTACTCCTTTGTGTGATCATATGAGTAAGACTTCTGATAGCTTGAGCTGGATTCATGTGAGAAGTAGAACCATCAGAACTAGTGGAAGGTAAGGCAAGAGGCACAATAATAGGCCTATTGTCCACATGCAGGAATGGCATTAAGAGATTCCTAAAATCTATAATGATACCTCCTCCTCTCTCCATAGTAGATATAAAATCATCCTTTTTATCCATAAACATGTCCAAGGCAGGAGTCAACTCCTTTAGCTTACTAACTTGTTCTTTGAAGGCTTGACTAACTGGGGGCAGTTTCAGATTCTCTAACTGCAGCTTGAAACGATTTGATAGCTGATGCTTGGTGTACACTCTCTGAAAATAGTAATCAATTTTTCTTTGATTTCCTTCTGTGCTACATTAGCATCTCTCATATAGTCATGAATGATTTTTCTGATATCCCTGGTGGTGGTAATCACCTGATAATAAAATGAGCTACTGCTACTAACATGACCATGTTATTCTTTCATCACCGACCAAAACTATTCAGCATCAACTAAAACTATGGACACAGCAAGAGGTGCTATAGTAAAAGCTACTGTTTCATTGAAAGACTGAGTCAAATTACTTATCAAATTCTTCACAACAAAATCCTGAGTACTGGCATGCATTTTTAAGGTCTTCTTAAAATCTTCAAACACATCCACAAACTATTTCACGACACCTCGAATGTAGTTGATGTCAGTATCAACTTGAGATTTAGAACTCATGAAGGTATCAAACGAAGCAATAGATTGCTACATGGTATCAACAGCCTCTGTCAGACTCCCAATCTGATTTTGACACACTTTTACTCCATCCATTACTTCTGTCACGGTGCTTGACAAAACATTTCTCAGAGAAGATACCAAGGAACTCTCCATCTTATTTATCTCATCAAAAAAACAGGTTTTCAAATCTAATTTCAGTGCCTTAAGATCACTTTTTCTCACAATATCTTCATGCAGAGCTAGAAGAGCTACTAGTTGTCCAGTAACATCTTATGTGAAAATATCATATGACACAGTATGTCTTTTAATGGGTGTTTCATCATCAGAATCAAGATAATCTAGACACAATACAACAAATCCTAGATCCACATACCAATATTCTACTTCAAAGGTCACAGAAACTGATCTTATCCTTACATGTTTTTTGATGATCCTTTTTCGTCACAGAGTCCAAAGGAATGTAAAGGGAAACGACTTAGCACAAATTGGTCCATCCTTTGAAGAAAATATCAAAAATCGATAAAGGGATGAACAATGAGAAGATTTCACATAAGTCGCACAAGTTTCCTCATAGTCGCGCAAGTCCACTTGCGTGATGCATTATGACCGCGCAAGTGACTTGTGCGACCTAAGTCATAACTGCCTGGGGTCTTTTCCCTACCTATAAATAGACCCTGTGGGCCCCCCATTCGAGGATGAATTTTTCCAGAAACTCAAATTTGAGATCCCAGTGCCCTAGTCTCTTCTCAAAGCTTCCGGAACAATTATAAGGTAATTTCTTACCTAGAATGGAAGATCTAAAGAGAGGGAGGAAGGCCTAAGTGTTGAAATCATCAACACTTGCGCATCTAGGTGGCCAGCCCTTAAAAGAAATGGCCAGATTTGCGTACTGCCTTACTCCTTCAATAGAACCTGCGCGCCCCTCTCATAGAATAACCTCAATAGGATTCTAAAGGCCTTAAACAAAGGTCTCTCAAGTATTACCCTGCTGGTTGAACACCGCGCAAGTACCAAACATTTCGCACAGGTATATACCTACGCGACCAGGACTTGCGCGCCCATGCAGTACCTGCGCGCCTGCCAGTACTTGCATGCCCCTGCCTTTTTTGATGCCTTTCTTGACCATTTCACCCCTCTTAATCAATGAAACATTTCCTATTCACGATTCAGTCTTCAAGACACTCTTCAAATCCATTTATGGCATTATTTCTTGATTTTACTTCCTTATCTGAAAGGAATTATGTGAAATATCTCTCAAAACCTAGTGATTTACACATCTTTACGTCACTAATGATTGAGATTTCATTCATTTAACCTCATCCTTTAAGATGGGATAATCCTTAACCTGGGTCCCCTTTTCAGGAATAATCCCCAGTCATTAGTCCTCTAAATTTTGGGCATCCTCTTAGGAGTAATCCCCAGATCCCCTAACATGGGCTTCCTTTTCAGGAGTAAGCCCCAGTCTCATGTTTGGGCATCCTCCTTAGGAGTAATCCCCAGTCATAATTCTTAACTTGGGAAACTTCCTTAAGAGTAATCCCCAATTCATAATGTTCCCAAATCTGGGCATCCTCTTTAGGAGTAAGCCCCAGTCCCCTAATTTGGGCATCCTCCTCAGGAGTAAGCCCCAAACCTTAATCCTTGACCTGGGCCTCCTTTTCAGGAGTAAGCCCCAGTCTTAGTTTCTCTTAACCACTCCTAATTTACCTTTGATATGGGATTCCTTTTCAGGAGTAAAACCCAATCATAAGTCTTCTCCTAATTCGGGCCTCCTTTTCAAGAGTAAGCCCCAAGTTAGAGTATTCAAAATCTCCATGAAGCACACATACCTTTATGGACCCTATTCCTGGATTTATTCCCTAAAGTAAATCCTAACCTTCATTTATCTGGGAAGTTTTACATACATAAGTCCCACATCATTTCTTGCGATTACATCTTTCATGGCTCAATTGTCCAATTCTTACAAATACCTCTTGTTTCTCACACCGAGCATGACTCACGTGAGCTTAGAGGGTAAAAGTAATTATGAAATCCTTCATTAAGCTATCAATCATAAACATCATACTCCCTTACTCGAATTATGTGGGTTCCGATTCCTTTTCTAAAACAAAGGATACATAGGTAGCCCGTCTACGAGTTCGATCCCAACTCTATAATAATCCATGTCCTTCTGAATGACAATAAACTTCAAGTGCCCCACTGAGTGGCTTTAAAACCAGCATGGTCATCATAATGACAAAGAGACTTCTATATAAATGTGTCAAAGGGTACCTTTGACCAAGAATCTCTAACAAATACAGATGATTCTCTATCGATGAAGAACCTCGAATACATATAAAAGATTCTCGAAATTTCCTACATATTTGATCATTGATTGTTAGATCTGAAGGAAAGCTCATTTTATACTTGGTAATGTAATAAGGATTCACAAACATAACTTAAATCTATAAAGAGAGTCCCGGAGTAGACAATAATTTCCCTCAAAAGGTGTGATGAGTCCGACCTCCCATCCTCTCGACCAATGCAAATTTATAAGCCTCATCAGTCCACAAACTAATGAGCACCTACCTTTGGAAAGTAGGTCCGAATGGATGTGGAATCATTGGATGTTTCCGGTTCTACGAACAAACCCATTAGAAACCGATCAGAACGTTTGAACCTCCCATCAAGGTGGTCATCCCCGTATTCTGAGGGAAACAAATATGGTGAACCCGACGTGAATCCTTAACAAAGATAAAATGATTTATTACCTATTTGTTAGGACCCTATTTAAAACTCAATAAGAGGGCCAACAAAAACAATCATTGACATATGTGCTCATCCAAAAGATATAGTAGCGGAATTTATCTTGATTACGTCTGTTATATCAAACAAGAACTCTTTCCCAAGATCTTCTACATTTCTAGAATGGGTTCTCTCAAGTTCACACCTGTGAATACTGCTGCTGCAAATGCCACTGCTGCTACTCCTGCTGGATCGTCGTCCGCTCTTAGGACGATATCACCTACTCAGCATCTTCAACACTGGGTATCAAATGCACTTGTTAAGGAGTACTGTCAACACGGTACCATCCCAACTCTAGAGGTTTCCCAACAAACCCTCCAAGTAAAAAAATCGCATCGGTCGTCCAGACAACAATGACCAGTGATCAAGAAGCAGGCGGTGCTGACTACCGTCTCAAACCGTCTCGGGTCGTTATCCCCGGAATGAAATCACCATTCACTCCCTTATTCTGGGGAGGTGAATGAGCAGGTCCCTCCGGACCTTAATTCAATCATACATGAGTCCGTCCTGAGGGATCCCACCAACAATCGCCGCCAGAATCGTGCGGTAGTGCGCCTTCAACATGATGAGGGTACCGACTTCGGGCGTTCAGATCAGGTTCCTCGAACCCGAGAAAGCAATACGAACCACCAGAGGAAGAATCCGGTCAACAGTGAGCTGGTTCTCATCTCTTACATCTCTAGAGAAGTCCACCAACCTAACTTGGTGGCAAGCAACGAGCAGGCACATACACCTGCCCATTTTAAACCCGTTGTCCAGCAGACTCGTCTGGTAGCATCGCGCCAATCCCGCCTGGAAATTCCAGTGGAGTACTATAAGTAGAAACATACACCTGTTTATACATCATCAGCTAGTCAGCAGGCTCTTCTAACTACATATGATGGATCTCGTCAACCATGTTTGGCAAAGTGAAATCAGCAGGCGCATGCAACTACTGGTATTAATCAAGCCTACCAACAGTCTCGCTTGGTAGCATTCGGAGAAGTTAGTCGGAAAGACCCGACAACAAATAAAAGGCAGACTCAACTCTCTGCCCCCACACTTGAGTACTGTCAGGATTCACTGAAAGGAAAAGGAGGACAGGAGCAAGCACATACACCTGCTCCAAGCCCGGAATGGATGTATATTCACGCTCCGGCAGCTGAAGTCAGCAAGCATATTCTATCAATGGTGAAAGAGCAGAAGCAAATCCCTGCTCATATTCTGGATGTCTGCCATGATATTATAATAAATTCAGCGGCATCTCAGGGAAAGACATGTGAATCTATCCCTACCAGTGGAGTGATACATCAACAATTCACTCCGGAACAGACACACACATCTGTTCCAGTCCAAGAGGGTTATGGGGAATACTCCCCCATATCATACGAACGACCAAGTCATGTACATAAACCTGATTTGAGAGACGATCGTCAGCCTAACCTGGCCATCTTTTCTGATCAGGCACATACACCTACTCAGAGCAGCCACTTTCGTCAACAAGTGGTTTCCAAGGTGAGTAAGAAGGCGTCTAAGAAAAAGACCCACCCAGTATAGTCAGGAGATCAAGAGCCAATCAGTAACAAGGCCTTGATCGATGCTGGAGTTCATGAAGCCCTCAGAAAATTATCTTTTGGAATTCAGGATTCTACTCCCTCAGTTCCCAATAGTGGGAACATTAATTCGGAAGGTCTTCAACATACACTTCTACATGAAGGCTTTCTTCATGACAATTCGGTCGATCTCGAAGTTTCATCTTCAGATGAGTGCCACTGGAACCCTCTGTGTGGTCAGAAGACCAAGGAGAAAGAGATCTCATCTTTTGTTGTAACCCATTATGGTGGTCCTCCCTATGATGATGAATTTCTCTGCGAAAGTCCTCTCTATAGTAGTGATGCACATTGCCCGGAAAATGCTCCAGTGGAAAATGTAGTGCCGAGAAAGCCCTCTTATCTTGAGGCACTTGAAAATGCGAAACCAGTCATGTCTGAAGCTTCATCGCTAGCAGGTGAAATAATTTCTCAGTAAGAAGATATCCCAGGGTGTAGGTCATTCTCCGAACCACCCATAAGTAATGCATCTTCTAGTTTGATCAATAATTTCTCTACCAATCCTGTTGAATCCAATGAAGCAACAAGGAAACACCAACTCTGGTCAAATCAGGTAGAAGAATTTTCATCAAATGATAAAGAGGAAATGCTGAATATGAGAAAACAACTGGTGAAAGGTGAAGTGCCAGTCATGTTTTGGCCTCTGGATGACTCTCAGTATAATATTCCAGAAATTTTGATGGAAGATAAAATTCATGATATTCATCTTAACATATGGAAAACTCTTTGTCAGTTGAAAAAGAAAGTATTATCTTATGATTAATATCAAATTCATTTTAAGATAATAGAATGGCTACAATGTCATATTGATTTGGCGTCTCTATCAGTCTCTCGATATCCGAAGGCTGAAAAGTAGCAGAGAGACCTTCAACGTTTATGCTTTGGAACACTAAGAAGATTGTGTCAGTTAATTGCCAATACCCCATCTGGTATTCGTGTCAGAGGATGGGGTGTTCATAGATCACTTCATTTCACGGTGCTCCCCAGTCACCAAAGCCCACCGATAATGGTCTCATGCAATCTTATTGCCCATGGCCGGCCACAGTCAATGGGATTTGTTTGTAATCAAAAGATTTCCAAAAAACAGGCTTCAACTAGTTCCTCTAAAAATCAAGAATACATAGAACATGTTGTAGAATTAATCTTGCATCAAGCAAACAAGAATATTGAATAGGCCTCTCGTTTGTAGAAAGCACATCACCAGGTGACAGAAGTGTCGGAAATCATCCAACGGTCTTTTGAACTGGGTGATAAAAGCGGATACAGGTTAATGCATCCAGCTAATTTCCGAACTAAGGTCCACAAGATCAGGAGAGATTTTAAGAAAGTCTCAGACATAGCATGTCAAGAGCCACCCCAGCTCGCTAGACTGGGGACTCTTTTAAACCAACCCTTGGAATCAACAAAAAGGATTCGGGGAGTTGAGTGAGAACAGCAGGAACAACCCCAGTCCACTGGACTGGGGACTTTTTCAAATCATCAATCCCCTCCTCAGACAAAGTTGGTCTTTTCTCGATTTGGGAAGAAACCTCAAGAGGAACGAAGAGCCAAATTATCAGGAGATTCCCTCCAAATTACGGTTCGTCAAGAAGTTCATGAGGGATCAAATCAACAAAAGGCAATGTCTCATCAAAGACATGGAAGAAGAAAATATCACAAAAATGCTGATAGAAGGGATGCGATGAATTATGCATCGATTAATGTCATCAATGTCGTTGTTGCTGATCCACCTGATGAGGCTCACTCAGGGGACTCAGATGAAGAGGTTCCTGCACAAGAAGATGTATGCACTGACAGAAATAAAGAAGGTGTGCATACACGAAGTCAAAGGGTTACTCATAACTTAAGTAATCCTTCGAGTAACCCACTTCCCCCTCTCCGAAAAGGATCTAACAAAGGGAAGGGAAAGAACCAGGTTACATATCCTTCCTTTGGAGATGGTCAATCGCTTTCAATAGAGCAGATGTTTGTACAACAGGAGGAAGAAATGAAGGAATTAAGAAGGTTGAATGCAGAACTACTTTTGAATAGTCTTCTTCTTATGCATGTTGGAGTCAGTCAGCCAAAGCAATTTGTTGCAGCTACTGAGATGGATCAAGAATATCCTCCCCTATCAGTACACCCTCACAGGTCTAATCCTACGGGTCAAGTGCAACAACGATTGGCAGTGCTACCATCAGTTGTAGAACCAATCGCCACATCTGTCCAATTTCTTGTCATTGCACCTACCCAAGACCAAGTTCAACCGGATGTTTCTCAAAAGTTAATAACTAATATTGAGTCATTAATAGCACGGTTAAAACTATAGAAGGGAAGTGTGCACATGTTCAACCAGAAAAGAAAGTTTACCTTGAATGGGTAGATTCAATTTATCCTCCATCCAGTTTTGGGAACCCTGTATTCCCTATTTTCAATGGATCAGGATATCCTGAACAACATTTTACACATTACGTATCTTGTTGTGATCCTATGATGGGAACTCCGGAGCAGCAAGAAGAATTGAAACTCAGATGCTTCGTGCGAACCTTGCAAGGACCAGCTTTTATTTGGTATACAAGCTTGCAATCCAAGTCAATTACCGGATAGGAGGATCTTCGCCAAAAATTTCTCGTTCAGTTCAGATCAACTTTGACAAAGACAATAGTTTTCAATCTTACAAACTGTAAGAAAAGGGAGAATGAAAGAGTCTCTGATTTCAATTCTTGCTGGAAGGGATTAACATATTCCTTGATTTTAGCACTCCCTCAAGAAAAATTGTTGCCAATCTGTGTGAAAAATCTGCCTGACGAATTACGCATGCCATTAATCCCTGTTAAATACACAGGAGGGTTTCGAGACCTTACTTCAATCACTCAATAGATTGATGATTCCCTTATACAAGCTAAGACTAAATCTCGTGTAATTCCATCAGCTTCAGGAAGGAGAATAGGTAAAGTAGAAACTGCTAAAGTTATGCTCAAACAAGCACATGTACCTATTTCTACCTCAAAACCTTCATCTTCTCGAAGGGATCCACCTTCTGAGCTCCAACAACAAATTCATTTTCATCCAGATGATCAAAAAGATCAAAGACGAAAAAAATTTGAGGATCGGAAGAAAAAAATATACTCTTTCCAAAATAAAAAAGTTCCTGGTTATTTCATTTCGGCTCTGGAAAACAATTTGGTTCAATTGCCAATACCAAAGAGGACAAACAAGAAAGGAGTTCAAGACCATCCTAATAATTTACCCTTTCATCAAATGTTGGGGCATCCCATCCAAGAGTGTTTTTTCTTCAAATACCTCCTGCAAAAGATGGTCGACTCGGGACCGGTCACATTGAAAGGCTCCTCAGCCAAGGTAGCATGTGTCACTGCTACAGTTCCAGAGGAGGAAAGTGAATGGTAGGAAGTCAAAAGAAAAAATGCACACAAGTATGATGATTGGATGATTAGAAATACAATCAGTCGACCTCATGCTATTTTTCGAACACAATTAAGGAAACCAATTGTGACTTCTGCCATGAATGTTGCGGAAAAGCCCTCTTCGTCATAGGGAAAGTCCTCAAATAAACTGTATGATTCAAAGAATGAAAAAGAATCAGAAGAGTGCGAGTATGTGTCAATGCCTAAGTCGTCTTTGACTTTGGAGGACTTCATGCCATCTACTTCAAGGCCACAGGCACCGCCCCACCAAACAGCACAGCCTGAACAGGCTCATCAGGCAGATTCTTCATCAGACAAATAGTTAATCTTTGGTTCTGTTAATATGATTCAATTAACTGATCCATATGCCAGATTTTTGAAGAAGTATTTTGTATAAACTGCAAAGTACCTTCATCGTCCTTACTATATGACATTAAACTATACAGCAACGGTCCAAGCATATGACCCTAAAATATTTGTACAAATGTCCCTGCAACATGACACTAAACTATGCAGCACCACTTCACCATTGCTATATGACGTTAAACTATACAAAATTCCTTTAATACGTCTTACATGACATTAAAATGTACTTTTTCCTTGCTATATGACGTTAAACTATACAGCAACGGTCCATACATATGACCATAAACTATTTGTACTTTCGTCTCACATGACGCTAAACTGTGAAAAAGTTCCCTAAATGGTCATGTATGACCTTAAACTGACACTAGGTCATGTACGACCTTAAACTGCATCATCAATGGTCCATGCATATGACCCAAAACTATTTGAAAGTCCCTTACGTCCAGCATGACTTTAAACTGTGACGTCCTAAATACATGACGCTAAACTGTATAAAGGTCCCTTACGTCCGGAAAGACGTTAAATTACATAATCATCAAAGGTCATGTATGACCTTAAACTACTCCACCGTCCAGCATGACAATAAACTACACCATCCACGGTCCATGCATATGACCTTAAACTATTCGCACTTTCGTCCAACATGACGCTAAACTGTATCGTCCCTTTTTCGTCCAACATGATGTTAAACTGTGAAAAAAATCCCCAATGCGTCCAACATGATGTTAAATGGTGTACTCTTTTGTCCTAACTGCATGACATTAAACTGCACAGTCCCCCTTTCATCCAACATGATGTTAAACTCTATTGTCCCCATCGTCCTAACTACATAACGCTAAACTGTACAGAAAGTCTGTGATACGTCCTACATGACATTAAACTGTACTTTTGTCCCTGCTACATGACACTAAACAGTGAAACACCAATAGTCCTAACTGCAAGACTTTAAACTGCATAGTCCCTTCATATGTCCTACATGACGTTGCACTATGAATTTTTAAGGCTGTTGCTACCTCTTGTTTCTCACATCGAGTATGAATCACGCGAGCTTAGAGAAAACTTTAACCATAACACTCTCTCTGGGCTACTAACCATGTGTAAGTCCCAACATCATTTTTTAGGTCGTTGTCCCCAAGAACAACTTGATCATTAATTCATTCTTTAATTGAACTACAAGGACATTGATCCTTGCCTTCTAGGCTGGGTATGTAGGCAACCTCCCAAGGTTCAAGCCCACAACCAATCTCTTCACATCGGTTCACCTAAAACTCATACGATGTTGATTCATGAAACCACCCCTAGAATCAATATCTTTACATTGGTTCACATTCGTCCTGGTTATACGATGTTAAACTATACAACACTTTTGTCCAGTATGACAATAAACTACAAATTTCTTTGATACCCTCACTTGTGAGGGAACCATTATTTTCATTGATTTTTCAATCATGTTTCATTTCAAAGACTATGTGTATACATGGAAATGCCCGAACCTTTTATCTTGGGTTAAACCATCATTGCACTAAAGTCCCCTTTTACCCTTCACATGTACGAACCAAATTTGTATAGAGGGTATTTATAGAACTACGTGGGATTGATTCCCATCCTTATGAGATACATAGGAACATTCGAGTGTCCCTCGAATCCAGCCCCAAGTCTTTGGGCCTAACCCCAAATTCCATTTTCAGTCCCTTGGCTGAAAAGTCCTCATGAAAACACACACTGTGTATTTCTTACAATGGTCCAAGCTTTATGACCCAAAACTAAGTTCTATAATCCTTTTGTCCCACACGACGTTAAACTGTAGTTTAAGAACTACATATGGCTTTATTCTCATCCTTATGGGATATGTAGTGAAGTCCAACATTTCAATTCAGGACCCATCCAAAACATGATTATGGTTAGCATTAATCTATGTATCTCTGTATACATTGAACAATACCCATATTTATGTGTAATAATCCCAACCTTAAATATTTTCAGATCCTCATAACCCTTTTTCATGACTTCTAGTCACAAAAATGACAAACTTCTGAGAGCTCTTTTTCCTGACTATGCAGCACGTGCCCATAGGCAGCCTTGCATAAATAGTCTACATAACAGACTTGTTAGCCAAAAGATACTATTATTTGACTATGCAGCCAATGCCCATAGGTGGCCCTGCATAATTCAACCCCCCTAACAGGTTTGTCGGATAGTGGTAACTTCATTCTTGGGAATAATGCCTCTTTTTTCCTTATTTGTCTTAAATGACAGTATGTAGGGATCCACAAAAAAATAGCCATCCTTAACATATTTGTCCCATATCCTTTTTCATGATATGAAAGTGTTCAAGTCTATGGCTTATATTCTCCATTCCCTACGTTTGGGTCAGACCTTCGTAGGAGTGATATTCATCTAGTTCTTCGATAATCTTGTTTGGAAATATCTTCTCCATATTCAATTACATCTTTCCATATAGAAAACTTTATACTTTAGAAGATTTGAATCTCCATAAACTTTCACTGGCTTTTATCACTAAGAAAGTAAATTTCTAAGAGTTCTTTTTCCTGACTATGCAGCACATGCCCATAGGCGGCTTGCATAAACAGTCTACATAACAAACTTATTAGCCAAAAGATACTATTTTATTTGACTATGCAACCAATTCCCTTAGGTGGCCCTGCATAATTCAACCCCCTAACGGGTTTGTTAAATAATAGTAACTTCATTCTTGGAAACTACTTCTTCGGATGCCTTTTAGCTCTTTTTCATATCATTCCTGATATTCAAATACTCTTAAGCCATAATTTACATTTTTTCCCTCATACTTGAGTATGGTAATATGTTTTAAGATGCATTTTCAAGGAATTGAGTCAATTCTAATCCATTTCGGTCAAATCTATTTCGACCTTAAACATTAGCCTTTTTATGTCCGACGTGCATGACTTTAAACTGCCCACAATAGACAAAGGACCTCTGAATAAAAGTCAAGTTCCATCTCACTAAACATACATTTAGTATGATTTAGGTAACATTGAGAAATTAAAAGGTTCGAAGTTTGTAGGGTTATTTACATTAATCCCAGTAAAAATCAAACTATGTTTACTAGGACCATTGGCTTAGGTAAAATCTAAAGAATGTAGCAAAAGAGAATGCAAGTACAAATGATGGAAGATGAAAGTGTTTTTCATTGATACACAAGAGTTAGAAGGACATCCATAGACTGCAGTCTCTTCTCTTTTTTAAGAATTACAAGAGGCATTCAACATAGCTCTTAATTTGATTTACGGAATTCCGAGCTTCATCAGCAACCACCTAGAATTCATTCATTCAAATGGATACAATAAGAGATGCAGTGTTACCTGCTCTTCTTGGAACAATTGAAAAAGGATGTTCTTGATTGCGGTTTGAGAAATTTTTCTGCTGGTCAAAAAGTGACTTTGTTTTTGTCCAAGAGACTTGGAAGATGGATACATGGATTTGAGAATGGAGCATTGGAGGTAAAGATCCATTTGGAGAGAGTACTCTTTTCAGATATTGCTCTAATGCCATGTTTTTCTTCTCTCCACCAACCGACAGCGGAAAACATTTCAGCCCATGGGTTTTCCATTTTCATATCTGCAAGGAAATGACATGGAGGAATTTGAAAGTCCACACCATTGTTGTTTCTCTTAATGCACAACATAACTGAAATGGAGGAGTGGAAGTGCAGATGCATTTTAGTTGTATAGGTCTTTGTATCTGGAACATTGATTCCTTGCAGATGACCATGACCACACAGATGAAGATAGATGCTCTGTGGGAAATTAAGATGATATTTCTTCAAGTACTTAGCCAAATCTAGGAGAGTGCTGTCAGAGATATCATAGTAATCATGGCCAATGACGTTCATCATATCATCAATCCACTTGCTAGCCAGTTCATCAGCCATTCCAATTCTTTTAGGAACCATTGAATCTGCACAAAGGATGAATAATTAACTCTTAAGTAAGTTGATTTGTCATAAAATTTGTGAAAGAATTCGAAAAAAATGGAAAAGGCATTAAAGCGTGCAAGTCTAAAACATGGTGCGCATGTATAGATGTGCCGCACAAGTAGTTGGCATGAATGTATCACCGCGCAAGTCAAGATACCTTGACAGCAGCGCACCATCAAGGAAACACCAGAAAACAGAACAACCTATGTGGATAAGGTGACTTGCATGACGAGAGCTCGAAGATGAGAAGTCCTGAAATCT
>CAUJRU010004480.1:0-16691 GCA_963277665.1 Viscum album | reverse complement strand
ATATTATAATTATACAAAATTACCTTAACACTTGTCCTAACATTGTTTTATGTGTCATGGATGACCATTGGCATACTTGTGCTGATTTTGAAACCCCATGGAGCCACATGGGAGTGATAATGACACTTTATTTTAATTAACTTAATGTAAAGGAAAAAATGACATAAATAAATATCTTTTAGTAAATTAATTTTTACAAGGGGTTATATAAGTTATCACTTCGACTATTAATATTTTTTGGAAAGATAAGACAATATCCTATATCATGGTATTTTTTTATAATTTTTAGACATCAAATAATTGAATTATTTATGACACAATATTGACGTAGTATTTACCTTTATTAATAATTGATTTAAATAAATAAGATTATAAATATTAAAACAATATTCAAAACTTGTCCAATTCTTATTGGATGATTTTATTAATAACTTGAGTCATTGTATCTTCAACTTTAATGAGTTTTGTATCTTTAGAAACCGAAGATAAGTTTATAATAAAATAATATTTTCACACTTTCCTAAAGGGCCCATCCCCCCTTTTAAAAGGACACCACTTCTAACCCATTACTCACACCTCTCAAGCCACTTGGATCATCCAAAACCTACCAAATAAATCTCTCAAGATACATCTCTTCCTCCTATAATCCTTAACATAGTCATAAGGCACTTCAAGAAGTCTTTATGGTTCAAACCAAATGGAGTTACCCAAATTAAAGGTAACAGTTTCTCTTAACTTCTTTTATTTTATTTTAAATACACAACACCTAAACTATTTCTATTCCTTTATTTTATAACAAAACTAGTATCCTAAATATACTAGGATGTTTTTATGAGAATGATTTGAACTACACTTACACACAACTCCATCTAATGGATGAAGAACATACTATTTATATGGATGGAAAACTAACGCCTCACGAAATGATGATTGTTCGATTATCTCCTACCTCCTCTCATTGTGTCTATTAAGATGATAATATATTTATATATGATATATATTATGTTTATGTTTTTTATGATTCTGTATTTTTTTATATCATACCTTTATGGTTTCCATTATGGGTAAACATGATAATTTCATTTGAGGAAGTGCAGACTACCACCCCCTCAAAGTGATATGACTCCTTAATGCCATATGTGGGATGTATAAAGTCTGGATTTAATGATATTATATATGATATTGTACTAGAATTATAATATAACTATGTATAATTATGTTTTAATTCCATTAATATAAGAAATAGAAATAAAAGTAGCATCCATGCATACGTACGGCTTACCGTCTCCAGGAATGGTGCATTTTATTTCTTGCCTCCTAATGTTATGTACTATTATAAATGCATGTATATACTATCTATATATGATATATATGACAAATAAATCATGAATATAATTCTGTATATAATGAACTTGTGACCATGTGAACAACTTTTAATTATAATAAGTCCATTTTTGACTCAAGTACCAAATATCGACAAAATGAACGTTATTAACTTAAATGATTACATAATGTTTATAACAAGGTAATAAGTAATATAAATGGAATAATAAACTTGAAATAGGTTCATAATAAAGTAGAAATTAAATTTTGGTTATTATTCAGGATATTAAAGAACAAACGGGTCAAGTCGGACATTAGGTAATCGACTTCATCTCAATCTCATTTCATTGAGGCATATTTTGTTTTAATACATGATTTTATTTTATATGGTGTATAAAGCACTTTGAATTTTACTTTTATTCAAAAGTAATCTATTCTATATGAAGCGTTTTGTAAGGACCCGACCCTAGTTTCCCAGAATCAGTGCCTTGTTTGATTTCGTTGGCATACCTACAAAGAATACGAATCCCGAAGGACCAAGTAGTTTAATATTATTGGAAACAAGATAAATACATAAGTTCAACATTACATAAGGAAAGGAAAAACAACACTAATTTATTCCACTAGAGTCATCACATCTCCTAGATTATGCTTTCAAGTCATTCATAAAATACTTCTTCATGTCCTAAGAAAATGAAACATAAGAAAAGGGTGAGCTCAAATGCTCAGTAAGAGTAAGCAATACAGCAGAAGATAATATAAACATTAGACATGGTGAATAATTTAAAACACATGCCTTTAATAATAAACTTGAACACATTATGGCAGGAATATGAGCTATTTAAATATTTCCATAATAATACATAATCATGGGTACTATACTAGTCAAATAACCACATGAAATATCAATAGCTGAACTCATAATGATGGAATGCATAATGTCAGACATTATGAAACATTTTGTCAAGGAATCGGCCAAGACGTCTAATGATTAAGGCCTCAGCCAAAATCTCTGTCACATTGGGAAAGACCTCAGCCAATTCCACATCTATTTGTCTCATGAGACCTACTGATGCATCGAGGGGCTATAGAGGGCCCCACCCATGACATATTAAGTCCACTGCATTCCGCATATGAGCGGGGATAAACATAAACAACATATTCATTAATATTGAAACTATCATATGAAATGTAACAAACTTTCCCCAATTATTGAACATAAACACTAACCATTCGGAATAATATAGTGAATGGTTTTAGGACAGATCATCCACAATAGGGTTAGTAATAAACCATTAAATAAAATATGGTTGATGACTTCATAAATTATTAAACCCAATAATACCATGGAATCAATAAGAGTGTTGAATTAGACGAAAACACTCCTATAAAATCATTAAGCAATTCTTGAGATAAATACTCTTTTATTTTGAAAATAAGAGTTATTTTGAAAAAAAAACTTTGTATAAAACTATAAGTGAGGTAAGATAGTATTTTCATAATAAAATTATTGATTTTATAATGATAACGGTTTACAAAAACAGATCATAGAGTGCCCTTGAAAATAGAAAATAATTTGAGAAATTCCTTTGGATCGGGCTTGTATTTTGGAAACAACATTGAAAGTTCCTTTAAAAATGTTTAACTATCCATAAAATAAGGAATGGTTCTGGTTTGTACACATATATATGATGCTCACACAGAATATATGATGAGTACATAACAATAAATAATAATTTCATTGAGTTAATTAGACAATGAAAGTATCCCGAATGAAAATGGAAGTTCGGGTGGAAAAACCCTTACCTAAACTCCAAACGTGTTCCACTCTTGTAATTAAGCTCCTGGAATATGAAATTATACTTGTTAATAACTTATTTCAGAACCTATTAATAATTTATTTAGTTTACCATAATTATGTTTAGTTCATTTATGTCTTTATTGACAAGTTATTGTATTGAATTTCGTCGTTCTGGAGTGTTCGTTTCTCTTATTTTCATATTCGGTTCACTTGTTTTTGAGTAATGAAGTAGAATGGAAGTAAATCTCCAGAATTGAAATTATATATTATTTAGGAACATAAATAGGTTTTATTGTTCATTTATATAACTTGGTTACATGGAAAGAGGATGAATTATCATATAGAACTTTAATGATAATTGTTTCGGTTAATTTGTGGGTTTTGATTACAACGAACTCATTTTTCTTTATACCCTAACACCATTTGAACAAAGGGATTACAGAATAATAAATGGGTTATATTATATATAATAATCTGGATCAACCATAACAATAATGTTTTCCTAACCATAATTGGGATTGATAATAGAAATCGAAATTCTATCGTCCTTGAATGTGTAAAATTGACACATCTCGGATGGTGTTCTTGCCACTAGTATAAAAAGAGGTAAAAAAGGGGGAGATGATGATAACATAATCCAATATCATGAAAACATTATAGTACATATAAGTTACTAGATTCATCACAAAATTTGGACAAGGAGAGGTAATAGAAAATGAAAACAAATAAACTTGAAAGGAAAGACAAAGAATTGAAAAGAGGAAGTTACCTCTTGAACCAAAATTACTTGAGAGCCTCCTTAAGGGAGAGGTTTTGGTCTTTTTGTTAGACCAAAGCTTTCTGGACATGGGAGAGGAGGTTGGGAGGGTATTTGGATAGAACTTTTTGAAGGAACAAGGCTTGAGAGGAGTGAATGGAAGAGGGGGTGACAGGGGGGTTATATAGTGGAGGAGAGAGGGGATTTCTTAATATAAAACCCATTAATTTATTATTTCTTCACAAGAAAAGTAATAGTAATTATTCCATGACCAAGAATGGTAATTTTATAAAGTGAATTCTGATTAAGGGTGGTGACATCAGCCATGATTCTAGGAATAGTATACTTCTCTTATAATGTATATATACGGTAAATTGCCGTATTTTACTATTCATAAAAAACTCAAGTATCTTAGAAAAATCTCAAAAATTCACCCTGACCATTTTTCGATGTGTAGAATACAAAAATGAAGTCCATTTTTCAAAAAAAAATCTAAATATTATTTATTTAATATTAAATTAAAATCATAATTTATTATAAAAAACCAGTTTTAAAACATTCATTAACTTATTCTAAAATATAGTTATATTGTACTTTCAACTTGAATATTGTTTATATATTATCATAGGTAAGGTTACTATTCATTAGGTTATATAAATATTCATAAGGGTATGTTACTATTCATAAGGGTAGGTTACTATTCACCAAAAATTAAGTTTTTCTTATTGGACTCTAAATAACTTACTGATCACGACTATGTATGTCAGATTTTTGAAATTCACATTACAGAAGATAAAAACTTATGTTTTAATGGTCCCATAGCACTTAGTAGTTAATGTGATTATGACATATTTATAAGAAAGTAATTTCCTTTAAAAAATATTGGTTCGTTACATTCTCCCATCCTTACAAAAATTTCGTCCTCAAAATTCACAGAATATTACCTAAAAAGATTTGTATATGTCTTTAACATAAGCTCCTCAGGCTCCCATGTTGCTTCCTCCATCTTATGGTTCCTCCATAGAACCTTTACCAGACGAGTCGTCTAATTTCTCAATACTTGTTCTCTAGTATCAAGATTCTTGATAGGCTCTTCACATGAAGATAGATCAGGCTCAAGTTCTACTTCTTCATAAGTGAGTACATGCGTTGGGTCTGGCATGTACTTTTTTAACATTGACAAGTGGAACACATTGTGAACCATGGAGAGACTTGGTAGTATTGCCAACTGGTAAGTTATAGCTCCAATTCGATCCAGAATTTCAAAATGACTGATGTACCTGGGACTTAATTTTCCCTTCTTACCGAATCGTATAATACCCTTCCATGGAGATACCTTTAAGAAAACATGATCACCTTCTTGAAACTCCAAATCCTTCCTTCGGTTATTAGCATATCTCTTTTGCCTGCTTTGATCTATTTTGATATGGTTCTGGATAATTTTCACCTTTTCCATTGTTTCTTCAACAAGTTCTGGGCCCACGAGATTTCTTTCACCAACATCATCCCATCATGTTGGTGTACGACATATCCTCCCATATAATGCTTCATAGGGTGCCATTTGTATACTTGAATTGAAGCAATTGTTGTAGGAAAATTCTACGAGAGGTAAATACTGATCCTACATGCCTTGAAAATCAAGTGATCAAGACCTCAACATGTCTTCCAATGTTTGAATTATCTATTCCGATTGTCCATAAGTTTGTGGGTGGTAGGCACTTCTCAAACGAAGATCAGTATCTAGGTCCTTCTGAATACTTTTCCAGAATCTTGATGTAAAACATGGATCACGATTAGAAACAATTGATAGGGGTACTCCATAAAGTCTCGCAACTTCATTAACATATAGTCTTGCTAGACGTTCAAGTGGTAGATCTTCTTTTATAGCAAGAAAATGTGTTGACTTGGTAAGACAATCAACAATGACCCATATTGCATCGTTCCTTCTAGGATTATTTGGTAGTCCCATGACAATGTCCATCATGATATTATCCCATTACCACTCAGGTATGGAAAGAGGTTGCAATACTCCTCCACGTTGTTGCCTTCTAGCTTTCACTTGTTGACAAACCACACATCTTGACAGAATATCAGAAATCTCCCTCTTCATGTTGTCCAACAAAAAATGTTCCTCCAAATCTCTATACATCTTAGTGCTACCAGGGTGTATAGAGAAATTGGAACTACGAGTATCATCCAACAATTAATTTTTTAGATCAGGTATATCGGGAACACAACGTATCTTCCAAAATTTTAAGATTCCATCTTCATATACGATGTCACTCAATCTCCCATCATTCATAGCTTTAGTCTTCTTTTGAAACTCCCCATCACCAGCCTGAGACCTTTTTATCCTTTCTAGTAAAGTTGGTTTGGAAACCATTTGAAAAAGCATTGATGTTTCACCTTCCATGGTTATTCCCATATCCATCTTTACTAGATCCATGAAAATAGGATCCCTTTCAACTCTCATCATGTTCAAAACTCCATGATCCTTTCTGATCAAATCATCTGCCACCTTATTTTCCATCCCCGGGTAGTAGTGTATCGTGAAATAATAATCCTTGAGTAGTTCAATCCATCTCCTTTGCCTCTTGTTGAGTTCTTTTTGTGAGAAAATATACTTTAAACTATTTTGATTAGTATAAATCTCACATTTTTCACCATAGAGATAATGTCTCCATATCTTCAAAGAAAAGATTACAGCAGCTAACTCAAGATCATGAGTAGGATAGTTTTGCTCACGAATTTTTAGCTGTCGTGATGAATAAGCAATAACCCTATCATTTTACATAAGGACACAACCAAGTCCTTTCTTTGAAGCATCACTATAAATAACAAACTCGTCATTCCCCGATGGTAGAGTCAATATAGGAGCATTGACTAATCTTCTCTTCAGTTCTTCGAAACATTATTCACAATATTTTGTCCAAACAAATTTAACCCCTTTACGTGTGAGCTTCGTTAGTGGGTTATCCAGTTGGGCAAAATTCTGTACGAAACGCCGATAATAACCTACTAAGCCAATAAAATTGCATACATTAGTTATGTTTGTTGGCATGGGCCAATCTTAGATTTCCTTTGTCTTTGAAGGATCAACTAGGATTCAATCCTTAGAGACAATATATTCATGAAATGAAATCTCTTGAAGCCAGAATTCACACTTGCTAAACTTCCCATATAATTCATGTCTTCTAAGAGTCTTCAGGATGATGTGCAAGTGATTTTCATGATCTTCGTAGCTTTTGGACTGTACCAAGATATCATCAATAAATACCACTACAAAATCATTGAGATATTCCTTGAGAACGTTTTTCATTAGATCCATGAATACAAAGGGTGCATTAGTCAATCGAAAAGGAATTTCTATAAACTCGTAATGCCCGTACCTGGTTCGAAACGCTGTTTTTGGAATGTCTTCCTTCTTCACACTCAACTGATGATATCCAGATCAAAGTTCAATCTTTGAAAATTATTGAGCTCCATGCAGTTGGTCAAATAAATCATCAATGCGAGGTATGGGATACTTGTTCTTTATTGTTATAGAATTGATCTCCCTGTAGTCGATACATAACCTCATAGATCCATATTTCTTCTTAACAAAAAGGACAAGGGCTCCCCATGGAGAAACACTAGGGAGGATAAATACCTTATTACTCAATTCCTCTAGTTGTTTATTTAGTTCCACTAATTCCACAGTGGCCATTCTATAAGGGGTCTTCGATACGGGCCTTGAACTAGGAATTAAATCAATGGAAAACTCAATTTCTCATTCTGGAGGATGTCCAGGTAAATCTTCTGGAAACATATCAACATATTCTCTCATAATAGGTAAATCCTCTATTTGAACATTCCTTTCCTCACCCACAGTTATTTCATTCTCTTCCTCCCCAATAATTGAATTTAGTTGAGCTACTGGGGGTGGATCTAGATAAGAATTAGGTGGTGACAATTCTGCTCTAAAGATAAGGTGTTATTTATCAGCGTCCTTAAAAATTGTAACCTCCTTCTTCTTACAATAAATTTTTGCATCATGGTCTGAAATCGAATCCATACTGAGGATTATATCAAATTCAATCATGGGTATGATGATGAGATCAGAAGATAAAGAACATTTGTAATCCCTAATGGGAACAGATTCACAGAACTTTGTAGCAATGATACTTCCAAAGGAGTTTTGACTGACAACTCCCTTGTTAAATCAAATTGGAAATATCTAATTTTCCTAGAAAACTAAGAAGATATAAAACAATGTGATGATCCAGAATCAAATAAAGAATTGGATAATCTTAAGGAAACAATAAAAGTACCTGCCACCACATCACGCAGAACTTCAACCTCTGCATTTGTGATCTCATATGCTTGTCCTTACTCCCTTGGCCTCTTCTGTTGCATATTTCCCTGACATTTTGGACAATTATTTGTATAGTTCTCCATCTCCTGACAATTATATCATCGAACAGAATTGGCTTCCTTTATTCCTTTGCAATCACCAGCAAGATAACCTTTTTGACCACATTTGTAGCATACTCCTTTTCCATTTAAGCATGCACCAGGGTGTTTCCTTCCACAATTGTCACATGCTGGAAATTAAACTCTTCTCTTCTTCCGTGTTTCCTTATTTCCTTTCCCATGGTTTTCAATATCCCCCTTCTTTTATTTCTTTCCCTTAAAGTCATAAGACTTAGAGAATTATTTTTCGGTCTTGATAGCACAAGAAACTATATCCTCATATGATGAAAAACTTTGGGAGACCAGTCCCCGCCGGAGGAATGGCTTTAGGCCATCAAAGAATCAATCAATTTTACTCCTTGGATTTTGTATATTGTCTATAACATGTCTTTCTAATCTTGTGAAGTTAGCTTCGTGCCTTGAAACATTATCATCCTTCTTCTGCCTCAGATTCAAGAATTGTCTCTCCATATCTGCTCGCTGCTCACGATGGAAATATTTTTCTAAGAAGATTTCCTTAAAATCCCTCCATTCCATCTATTGTATCTCTTCCTACTCCTTTGTGTTTTGGATTAATGCCCACCACTTATCCACATCTCCCGATAGAGATATACTGCCATGACAACATTTACTCATTCATTACATCCAAAAGAGAGAAATATCTTCTCAAGGGAACATATCCACTGCTCTGCTACATACGGGTTTATAGACCTGTTGAATGATGGAGGTTGTTGTCACATAAAGTGATCTAGCATGGCTCCTCCACGTGGTGGATCTGGATGCTCCATATGGGTAAGTTTATTATTCATAACATGATTAAGTTGTCCCAGTATAGTTATGAGTTGCTTAGCACCGGTCACAGCACCAAAGCCAACATCATTGTCTTGCATCGGAGGAAAATCCCTACAGGGGACACATGTATTCATGCGATTTCCATTCCGTCCACTAGGAACCATATCTAGATAATGGAATACACTATATTATGTTATGAATCACAATGTATAATCTTAACTTAAAAATACTCAAAAAAATTGAGATCCTACGCATGGCTAATCCCACATTCATAAAAATGGATTCTTTGAGGAATATTAACATTAAACTCATTCATAATGGCTTGTAATGAAAATGTGATTTATCCTAAGCATATCCCATGGGAGTGTTGTAACCAAGACTGCAGAAAGGCCCATTGTCATGCACCAGTTCCTGTTCGAGTCTAGCTCAATGTGGTGTGTTTAGGTTTTACCTCAAGATACATCTGTGCCAGAGCCGCCTCTACCTGCTCGTATCCAGACAGGGATGTATTGCATGAATTATCCACATAATATATTCCTTACCAAAATACCAGGACATTCTTGTATGTTTATCATCAAAGGATATATTTGAAACTCTTCCCTAATTCAACTGTTTCTAAATCTAGTTTCCAATTATTCTACTAAACTTCCTCTAATACCAACTATAAGGACATGACCCTAGTTGCCTGGAATCAGTGCCTTGTTTGATTTCATTAGCATACATACAAGGAATACGAATCCCGAAGGACCAAGTAGTTTAGTATTATTGGAAAAAAGATACATACATAAGTTCAACTTTACATAAGGAAAGGAAAAAACAACACTAATTTATTCCACTAGAGTCATCACATCTCCTAGATTATTCTTTCAAGTCATTCATAAAATACTTCTTCATGTCATGAGAAAATGAAACATAAGAAAGGGGTGAGCTCAAATGCTCAGTAAGAGTAAGCAATGGAGCAGAAGATAATATAAACTTTAGACATGGTGAATAATTGAAAACACATGCCTTTAATAATAAACATGAACACATTATGGCAGGAATATGAGCTGATTAAATAATTCCATAATAATACATAATCATGGGTATTCTACTAGTTGAATAACCACATGAAATATCAATATCTAAACTCATAATGATGGAATAAATAATTCCAGACATTCTGAAACATTTTTTCAAGGTCTCGGCCAAGACGTCTAATGATTAAGGCCTCGGCCAAAATCTATATCACATTGGGAAAGGCCTTGGCCAATTCCACGTCTATTTGTCTCATGAGACCTACCGATGCATCGAGGGGCTATAGAGGGCCCCACCCATCACATAGTAAATCCAATGAATTCCTCATACGATTGGGGATAAACATAAACAACATATACATTCATATTGAAACTATCATATGAAATGTAACAAACTTTCCCCAATTATTGAACATAAGCAGTAACCATTCGGAATAATATGGTGAATGGTTTTAGGACAGATCATCCACTATAGAGTTATTCATAAACCATTAAATAAAATATGGTAGATGAATTCATAAATTATTACACCCAATAATACCATGGAATCAACAAGAGTGTTTAATTAGATGAAAACATTCTTATAAAATCATTAAGCAATTCTTGAGATAAATACTGTTTTATTTTGAAAAGAAGAGTTATTTTGGAAAAAAACTTTATATAAAACCAGAAGTGAGGTAAGATAGTATTTTCATAATAAAATGAGTGATTTTATAATGATAAAGGTTTCTAAAAATAGATCATAGAGTGCCCTTGAAAATAGGAATGAATTTGTGAAATTCCCTTGGATCGGGCTTGTATTTTGGAAACAACATTGAAAGTTCATTAAAAAATGTGTAACTATCCATAAAATAAGGAAGGGTTCTGGTTTGTACACATATATATGATGATCACAAAGAATATATGATGAGTACATAACAATACATAATAATTTCATTGAGGTAATTAGATAATGAAAGTATCCCGAATGAAAAATTGAAGTTCAGGTGGAAAAACCGTTACCTTAACTCCAAGCGTGTTCCGATCTTGTACTTAAGATCCTATAATATGAAATTATACTTGTTAATAACTTATTTCAGAACCGATTATACATGTATTTAGTTTACCATAATTCTGGTTAGTTCATTTATGTCTTCATTGACAAGTTATTGTATTGAATTTTGTCATTCTGGAGTGTTCGTTTCTCTTATTTTCATATTCGGTTCACTTGTTTTTATGTAATGAAGTGGAATGGAAGTAAATCTCCACAATTGAAATTATATATTAATTAGGAACATAAATAGGTGTTATTGTTCATTTATATAACATGGTTACATGGAATGAGGATGAATTATAATATAGAACTTTAATGATAACTTTTTCGGTTAATTTGTGGGTTTTGATTACAACGAACTCATTTTTCATCATAACCTAACAACATTTGAAAAAAGGGATTACAGAATAATAAATAGGTTATATTATATATAATAATATGTTTCAACCATAACAAGAATGGTTTCCTGACCAGAATTGAGATTGATAATAGAAATTGAAAGTCCATCGTCCTTGAATGTGTAAAATTGACACATCTCGGATGGTGTTCTTGCCACTAGTATAAAAGGAGGTAAAAAAGGGGGAGACGATGATAACATAATACACTATCATGAAAAAATTCCAGTACATATAAGGTACTGGATTCATCATAAAATTTTGATTAGGATAGGTAATTGAAAATGAAAACAATTAAACTTGAAAGGAAAGACAAAGAATTGAAACGAGGAATTTACCTCTTGAACCAAACATCCTTGAGAGCCTCCTTAAGGGAGAGGTTTTGGTCTTTTTATGAGACAAAAGCTTGATAGACGTGGGAGAGGAGGTTGGGAGGGTATTTGGAAAGAATTTAGAGAAGGCACAATGCTTGAGAGGAGTGAATGGAAAAGGGGGTGAGAGGGGGTTTTTATAGTGGAGGAGAGAGGGGATTTCTTAATATAAAACTCATTAATTTATTTTTTCTTCACAAGACACGTAATATTAAGTATTCCTTGGGAAAGAATAGTAATTTTATCATGTTAATTTGTATTAAAGGGGGTGACATCATCCATGATGCTATGAATATTCTATTTAGCTTATAATGTATATATACGGTAAATTTCTGTATTTTACTATTCATAAAAAATCAAGTATTTCAGAAAAATCTCAAAAATTCACCCTAACCATTTTTTGACATGTAGAATTCAAAAATGAAGTCCATTTTTCAAAAATAATTTTCTAAATATTATTAATTTAATATTTAATTAAAATCATAATTTATTATCAAAAACCATTTCTAAAACATTCATTAACTTATTCTAAAATATAGGTATATCGTACTTTAAACTTAAATATTATTTATATATTATCATAGGTAGGGTTAATATTAATTATGGTATATCACTATTCATAAAGGTATGTTACTATTCATAACGGTGGGTTACTATTAACCAAAAATTATGTTTTCTTATTGGACTCTAAATAACTTACTGATCGCGACTGTGTATGTCGTATTTTTAAAATTCACATCACAGAAGTGACAAATTTATGTTTTAAGGGTCCCAGAGCACTTAGTAGTTAATGTGATTATGACATATTTATAAGAAAGTAATTTCCTTCAAAAAATATTGGGTTGTTACACGTTTTACTAAATGACCAAAAATAATTATTCTTTTAACGTACGCGGTGACAACAACCTTTTCACCGCCGTGAGTATTTTTTGATTTTTGGATTCCTTAACAAGCTGTAATTTTTTTAAAAGGAAAATAAATACCATATACTCTTTTACGTATTTTGTTATAGAAAATGGTTTTTATAAAGGATTTGTTATGTCAATATATTTAAATGATATATTTTGATTAAAATGTGGAAATGTTATCTTTCCTTTATGTTTTTTAATGTGTTACGAATATGTTATGGTTCTTTGGTATTGTTATGTATACAGGTGGTTCTTTGATAAACCCAGGGCAGGTGAGCCCGAGATAGATCTCCAATGTATTGGGTAATGTGACAGAGGTAAATGTGAATATTTCGCCTAAGAGATTTTAGGAATATACTGTGATGGGTATTCCAAATCTAACTCCCTACGTCGTTGTGATAGAAACAATGTAAGTATGATAAGAATTCCACAAGTTACCTTTATGTTTTTTGTTTTCTATGTGTTATTCATAAATCTTATGATTTCATGAGGTGTTCTAAAGAGCTTATGTTATGTATGCAATGATGAATTAATGTTTTCTTTCTTTGTTTTATAACCCTTATTGAGATTTTTATGCTCTTCCCATGTTTTGGAATGTTTTTCACAGGACCTAAAGATGAATGGGGTCAAGGATGGGGTCAAGGAAAAGTCATGTTGTCTAAAACATGGGACTGGACATGACTCTTTTTTTCAAGAGTTTTTGTTTTATGAAAATAATGGAAACTGAGTAGAAGTTTCTACCTTGTAATTTTTGAGATGTAATGTAATAGTTATGGCCTAATTCTATAAAACTCTATACCTGAAAAGATCCTCAATGTGAATTATTCATTTAATTCGAGATTATGTAATTCTTAAGGTCGGGTCCTTATAGTTGGCATCAGAGGTTGGTTTAGATAACTTTTGTAGTTAGTGTATTGTTAAATTAATATCGATACATTAATTTATGTTAATATTGAAATGATATAGCGTTTACTGATTACCATGTTCTTTCGCCTAAGATATTTATGTGTTCGGAATGGTTTTCTGCAGAGGAAACCGGGCATCTATGTTAGGATGAAATCAGGAGGAAGATAACCTTCCAAATCAGTAACCTGAGATGGTCGGAATCGGAATTGAATAGTTTATTGCAGTGATGGCATAGTTGACTCGGGCTATAAATGATGGTGGTATCTATGCACAAGATCTGCAAGATCAACCACAGAAGAACATTTAAGTAGTGGATCATTTCATGAGGCAACATCCCCCATCATTCAGAGGATCATCTAACCTTATGGTAGAAGAATGGTGGATTAAAGCACTGGAAAAAACATTTGAAGTCAAGGGGTGTTCAGAACATCAAAAGGTTAGTCTTGTTGTTTACCATTTTGAAGTTGAAGCTAATCAGTGGTGGTTGATGGTAAAAAAATATCAGGGATATTGAGGAGATTAATGCTCTTGATTGGGATGAATTAAAAGGTATGTTTCTTGAAAAATATTTTCCTAAGGTGGTTCATCTTAGGATGGAAAAACAATTCCTAGAATTCAAGCATGAGGATGACTCAGTGGCTGCTTATGAAGCAAAATTCACTTGACTAGAAAGGTATGCTCTAAATTTTATATGAGATCTTTATAGTAAAATCAACCATTTTTACTAAAAATTAAATCCAAAGTATCTAAGGGAATTAGCTTATCATGAGTTCAAAAGTTATGAAAAATTTGTTCATTGTGCAAAGAAGATGGAAATGGAGTTTGTCGATGATAAGGTGTTCTTTAAAAAACAACAGAATAAGAGGTTGAGGTTGCAGAAAAAAGGGAATAACTCTTCAAAAAAGTATGATGGTAAGAAACTTAAGTATACAGTTTGTAAAAATTGTGGTAAAAATCATGTAGGGGAATGTCTTTTGAATTCGGGTAAGTGCTACTGATGTGGTAAAATGGGACATAAGGCTCATAATTTCACTGAAAAAGATCAAGGTAATGGTAAGAAAAAATATGATTTACAGTCAATAAAATGTTTGAAGTGCACTGAAATGGGTCATTATGCAAATGAGGGTCAACAAAGAACTCAACTGAGGGAAAGTAGCTAGACTACAAGAATAAAGGGGTGGTAAAGTCCTTTGAAACTACTTTAGTAGATATTGGGCCATCAAATGATGTAGTAACAGGTACACTATTTGTTTGTTCAGATTATGCCAATGTGTTGTTCGATTCAGGGTCTACACACTCTTTCATTTCCGAGAATATTTCTAGTAAATTGAGAATTCCATATCAAGATATGAATATGGAACTTATGGTAAAAACACCTGGAAGAAATGTTGTGACAAAAATAAATTATAAGAACCTTCCAATCCTTGTGTGTGAAAAGAATCTACCTGAAAACCTTATTGTTTTTCCTCTAGTATATTTTGTTGTTATTTTGGGTATGGATTGGATTTTTTTTATCATGCAAAGATTGACTGTATAGATAAAGAGGTTTCTTTTCAGAAAGATCATCAGTTTGTTTACAAGAATGAAACATTTCTTTTGATAACATATCAGAAAGTTGAAAAAATATTAAAATATGGAAATGATTTTTACCTTGAACATATTGTATAAAATAAAGGAACTATTGAAATTAATGATGTGCCAGTGCTAAATGAGTACCTTGATTTTTTTCTTGATGAATTGTCTGGTATTATACCTAATCGAGAACTTAAATTTACTATTGAATTAGTACCTTATGCTAAGCCAATTTCAAAACCCCTTATAAAATGGCTCAAATTGAACTTTTATAGTTAATGAAGAAATTGAACGAGTTATTAGATAAAGGTTTCATGTGACCTATCACATCACCATGGGGTGATCATGTCTTGTTTGTTAAAAAGAAAGATGGTTCAATGAGACTTTTCATTGCATATATAGCATTGAATAACATCACTGTTAAGAACAAGTATCCTGTGCCTCATTCCGATGATTTTTTTGATATGCTCCTGGGAGCTCAGTATTTTTCAAAGATTGATTTGAGGTCGGGGAACCATCAATTGAAATTAAAGGATGCAAACATTCTGAAGACCATAATTTTGTACTAGATATGGCAATTATGAATTTTTAGTTATGCCTTTTGGTATAACCATTGCACCTGTAGTATTCAAGGATATTATGAATAGAATTTTCCGTGAGTTCTTGGATAAGTTTTTGGTTGTGTTAATTGATGATATTATGGTTTTTTCTAAAAGTAAATTGGAGCATGAAAGTCATTTAAGGGTTGTATTGAAAACCCTAATGAAAATAAACTATATGGAAAATTCATAAGGTGTGAGTTCTGGTTACAAAAAATTTCATTCCTTGGTCACATTATTTCAAAAAATGGCGTAACTGTTGATCCTGCTAAAACAAAAGTGATTGAAGAATGGCCAAGACCCACAAATATTACTAAGATTCATAGTTTTCTTTTTTTGGAAGGTTATTTCTGGTGGTTTGTTAAAAAATTTGCATTGTTATCTAGTCCAATGACTAAGATAACTCGAAAAGGTGATAAGTTCATTTGAAAAAAAGAATGTGATGATTGTTTTCCGGAATTGAAAATAAGATTAGTGAATGCTCTAGTTTTGGAACTACCTTCTAAAAATGGTGAGTTTGTTATTTACAGTGACACTTCTTTAAAAGGACTTGGTTTTGTCATTATGCAGAATGATCAGGTAATTTCTTATGCTTCATGTCATTTGAAACCTTATGATTTAAATTGCCCTACACATGAGGTAATTTCTAGAAGTGCAACCAATTCACTCTTTTTGAGGTAAAATAGGTGGTGCATCTTGGATTAAAATATTTTGATGAATTTCCCTTTTTCATTTTACAAATATTTGTAACCCTAGCCCTTCTAAA
>CAUJRU010004479.1:0-16691 GCA_963277665.1 Viscum album | reverse complement strand
CCATCAATTGTTCTGGTTCTGGTTCTGGTTCTTGTTCTGGCTCCAGTTGTGGATCCTGGGATGCATGTACTTGTTCGCTATCCACTGTATTGAGGTCTCAAGGTTTTGAACTTTTTGACTAATTCTTTCAAATTGGGATTCAATATCCTTGTGAACTTCTTCTTCTTGGTGTTGTACATTGATCATTTCTGGATAAAAATCTGGAAAATACTCCTGAAGTTCAATTAATTCTCTTGCCAAACCCTCCAACACTGGGTATTCGAGGGTTCTCTTTAAGGTTTTCAATGAGATCCTTGAATTCTTCCTCTATAATGATTTTGATTCGAGCTCCTCGAATTTGTCTGGCCAAGAAAGAAACTTTATAATCTATAGACCAAGGTGACTCAATAATTGGTTCTCGCACTGGTGGGTAATTGTTCCATGAATTAAAGAAATAATCGTTTGAAAACAACATGGTAAAAGATTTTTTTTTTAATTGAAAAAGTCAAATATTAACAATTAGTTTGTGGCACTACCTCCCCGGCAACGACGCCAAGTTTGACGCACGCCTTGTCGTAGGGCGTGGCAAAACAATTTTTTCCTAAGTTAAAATGTAGTAATGTGGTTGACCTAGGATGTCTCCCGAAGAGGAGTGCACACAAAATGGGTTGTCACTTTAAAACGGGGGTAAAAATGTTGTGAAAGGAAATTTGAAATTCAAATGATTGAAAAAACAATTAAATTAAAAGGGTGATTAGGTCGGGGTCGGTTTCCTAATTATAATGCTATCCTTGTTCAATTTAATTCAAACCTCTTCTTCTTAGTTGATTAAAGTGAGTTTCCACAATCGTTTCCCCTCACTTCCTTGGTGAAATTGTTATTGTGAGAGAAAACCTTACCAAGATCTCGGTTTGGTCAACTCTCCTTCCATGTGTAAAATAGTTGTATTGAAAATACTTAATTGAAATGGGCAATTCCCGATCGGGTTTTGTTTATCCCAAACAATCAAGAACATTCACTACACCTTTTACACGTACTGACGATCGTCGAGTACTTCACCACTAATTCCTGGTTTATTCCATCGTATATAAACCATAAATTAGTGGAGGGAGATATTGATTATTTTACCAAGGCAAAAATAAATAACAGAATTAATATTCAAGAACGATCGCACTTGATTATAAAATCCGCTATAAGAAATTGAAAACAACTTTGAAGAAGAAAGAAATTTATTCAATTACGTCCAAGAACTCAAGCATTACAATATAGAAAACCAACCCTTCCCCAATCACTCCAAAAGTTTACCCCACCATGGTAAGGGTAATCGAGTTGAATGGGGAAGAAGAAGGCATTACAAAACAATGAAAAAGAAAATAAATAAAAGAGAAAGATGAAAAGTTCTCCTTCTTGGTGTCCCAGAAGGAATGGGATGCCTCCTTTTTATAGCCAGAATTCTTCACCCGACTGTCGACGCGTTTTTAGCCCCATTAAATGACATCTTCACGCGTTGGGCGCTTCTTGAATGTTGTTCATAATTCCCTTGGCCGTGTCCTCTCAAAATTTCAGCGGATTTTGACATGTATTCCGAGAGTTATGACCGTTTTACTATGAGCATTTATTCTGTCCAGTCAGACTCTCCAAAACGAAATCCTCCGGATTAAGGTGCTTTAATGGCCCATAAACGGCCAATTCACTCGGTGCTTCCTTCATAAAAGATGCTCCAAAAACTCCTTGTGCGTCCACCCACCGAATTTTCACAAGCTTTGAGCCCACAGTGGTTGAGTTATGGATCCCACATCAAAACTAGGAAGAACTGAAAAACAGTTTTCTTGAGCCAACTTGTGAGCTTCTTTTGAGCTTCCATATGGCCGATTCAGATTTTGGTCCAAATATATTAAATGAATCCCTGGGTGTGTAGAATCTGAAAAAGAAAGAATTTTGCAATTTAGATCAGTGTAGTTATTGTTATGGCCAATCTACCGAAATAAGTTAAAACTGTTAAAAATCCAAAATGGCCCAATTTTTACAATTCAGCTCAAAATAACACCATTATCATAAAAATGAAACAATTCATCTTAGAAGAACAATTTTGTGGGTTTAAAACAATGATATTCAATATAAATTAATTGAAAATATTTGCTCTATCAATTCCCCCACACTTAGCACTTGGACTCCTGGACAAGTAAAAAATCAAATCAAATCAAAATCAAAACACATATCAATGAGATCAATCAAATCAATTTCACGAAACAAAAAGATATCATGCCTCATCAAAAACTGTTATTTCAAGTTCTCCATTTGAGATTTTAATATATTTCCACTTCATTTCTTATCCCATGCACACAAAAACACCTACCTCACATGATTTTCTCTCATCTCACAAATGTAAAGGCTGAAACAAGGTTTTTCTCATCCAAACTCACACAAGAGTCACCATAGGTTTGATAAATTCCTACTTCTCCACCCGATGTGAGTCAAGAACATGTGTTTCTCATGAGGACTTTTCAGGGTTGTTCTGTGGCTTCCGGTTGGTAGGATTTAGATGTTAAAAGTTCTGAGGCCGAAAAAGGAAGGCTTGCTCTTATTGAAGCAAAATTGCAAGATTATAGTCCTTCACTCAAATATGGTCTCCTTCACTTCCCCTTTGTTGAAAATAGGATCCATCATCATTCAATCAGCTCAGCAGCAAACATTTCAATCTTTTTCAAACATGATTTTTTTTTAAAGCTCCAGAGAGGCACAGCTTTCTTTTTACATTGGAAGCTCCAGAAAGGCACAGCTTCTCTTGTCATAAAAGCTCCAGAAAAGGCACAGCTTTCAACAGAATAATTTTTCAGCATCACACACATCTCTTCCACAATTTATTTTCCACCCAAAGTATAACCAAATGAGGTAGTACACCACAAGACATCTTCCCCCACACTTAAGTTCAACAAGATCATGCAATTTACTTCAAGAGCAGGTAATGATAGGTAAAATTGGCTTGTAATGTGGCTAACCTAACAGGCAATTCATGGATACTAGGGGCTACAATGAAGGATAAATGTAAAGGTGGGCCATAATGAAAAGGATTATTTTGAAAAGGGGGGCTTCAAACAAAATAAATGCCTCAATGCATTTAAAAACACACGTACCCCAACCCTCAAGTTTTGAAAGGAAAAAATCAAATTCTGGTTAAAGCAAGCATGGTCTGGTTCTCTCAAGAAATGAGGTGAATGAAAAGAATATGACGAAAATGGTTCAGAAGCCTCACAGGAAAGTTATTTCAAAGATATAGACAGTGAAATATGGCATGAGATTCAAAAATCAGTGTACTTTTCATGAATTTACAAAAGATTTGAACTTGAAACAAAGTTATTTCAGCATTCATTTAAGATCAGTTTCAATGAAATAGATTGGTTTAATCATTGACATGGGTTTTCAAAAAATGGTATTGATAATCATTTCAGATCAAAAATTCATAAACACAAAAAAAATAAACACACAAAAATTTGAAAAACACACATTTTTTTTAATTTATTTTTTATTTTTGAAAACAAACATTTTTATTTTTGAAAACAAACATCAAATAAAAATCCTATACTAAAAAGGTTCCCTCCCCCACACTTAAATGATGCAGTGTCCTCGATGCATTCAAGTGGATTTAACATTTAAGCCAATTTTCAAATTAATCACAACATCAAGAAAGTGTGAAAGAGAGGTACAACCTGATTTATTCGTAGTGCAACATTGAGTTAAGCTTCCAAGTGTTGCACTCTGAAAACCTATAAATAAAAGAACAAAAGAAAACATAAGATATTTATTGAAAGAAATAAAAATAGAAATAGGATGAGAATAGAAGGATAAAACTTGGTTTAATCCCCCAAGTGGGCCCTGGGTTTTGACTGCCTCCAGAGGGGCAGTTGTAATTGGTTATCCCCAATCTGATGGTGGGTGAAGTTTCTTGCTCATGAACCAAAAAAAAACTTTTCTTTCCAGGATTAACTTCTTCCTTTTTCTTTAGGGTTCCACCGATAAAATGCACCAAGTACACCCCCATTGTAATGAGATACAACATGCATGGTGGGGGTAGGACAATGAATGAGTCCCACATATTTCGTGGGTTCTGCATGAACAACATCTTCTTTATTCTCCAGTGGTTTCTGAAGGTATGATACATCTGTTGGAAAATTCAAAGGCAATGTCAGAGATTAATTCTATTTGAAAAAAAATTAAAGCATGAAGAATCAATATCAAATTCTTCCCTTTCAATGTATGTATCTTGTGTCTCATTTTCCACCAGAAAATCCACTTTGATCTTCTCTTGTACTCCCTCCATTAAATGTTCAACAGGTTTGGGGAGCACTAGATGTTCCTCTTCAGATGCATATTCTCCCTCCAAATAAATACAAGTGTTGGATGAATCTGAAAAATTAAAAACAAGGGGTGGTAATACTCAATTTAGTTTCAACAAAATCAAAAGATAATGAGTTTATGAAAAGATTAACTCCCTGATCTTGTTTGGCTTCAATTGGTTCTTCAATGGGAGGTGGCTCTTGGAGTTGAATTTCCGTAGATAGAGGTAGGTAGTCAGACTCCTCTATCTTCTCTTCAAAATTCCACTGATTGGTTGGTTTCTTCCTTCAATGTTGCTGAATCATCTACATTATGAGGAATAGTTGGCCTCAAGAAGTTCCTCACACTCATTCCAGAAGTTATCCAGATCCTTTTGATCTCCCATATGTATTTCAATTGCTAAATCTTCTTCGTCAATCTTATCCAACATTGATTGAGATGGGGCTCAATGGTTCTTATTTTAATTTCATCAAGGACTCCATGGGTTCTTCAACTTGAAGGATTTGTGAGGATAATTCTTCCATCAATTGTTCTGGTTCTGGTTTCTGGTTCTTGTTCTGGCTCCAGTTGTGGATCCTGGGATGCATGTACTTGTTCCGCTATCCACTGTATTGAGGTCTCAAGGTTTTTGAACTTTTTGACTAATTCTTTCAAATTGGGATTCAATATCCTTGTGAACTTCTTCTTCTTGGTGTTGTACATTGATCATTTCTGGATAAAAATCTGGAAAAATACTCCTGAAGTTCAATTAATTCTCTTGCCAAACCCTCCAACACTGGGTATTCGAGGTTCTCTTTAAGGTTTTCAATGAGATCCTTGAATTCTTCCTCTATAATGATTTTGATTCGAGCTCCTCGAATTTGTCTGGCCAAGAAAGAAACTTTATAATCTATAGACCAAGGTGACTCAATAATTGGTTCTCGCACTGGTGGGTAATTGTTCCATGAATTAAAGAAATAATCGTTTGAAAACAACATGGTAAAAGATTTTTTTTTTAATTGAAAAGTCAAATATTAACAATTAGTTTGTGGCACTACCTCCCCGGCAACGACGCCAAGTTTGACGCACGCCTGTCGTAGGGCGTGGCAAAAACAATTTTTTCCTAAGTTAAAATGTAGTAATGTGGTTGACCTAGGATGTCTCCCGAAGAGGAGGTGCACACAAAATGGGTTGTCACTTTAAAACGGGGGTAAAAATGTTGTGAAAGGAAATTTGAAATTCAAATGATTGAAAAAACAATTAAATTAAAAGGGTGATTAGGTCGGGGTCGGTTTCCTAATTATAATGCTATCCCTTGTTCAATTTAATTCAAACCTCTTCTTCTTAGTTGATTAAAGTGAGTTTCCCACAATCGTTTCCCCTCACTTCCTTGGTGAAATTGTTATTGTGAGAGAAAACCTTACCAAGATCTCGGTTTGGTCAACTCTCCTTCCATGTGTAAAATAGTTGTATTGAAAATACTTAATTGAAATGGGCAATTCCCGATCGGGTTTTGTTTATCCCAAACAATCAAGAACATTCACTACACCTTTTACACGTACTGACGATCGTCGAGTACTTCACCACTAATTCCTGGTTTATTCCATCGTATATAAACCATAAATTAGTGGAGGAGATATTGATTATTTTACCAAGGCAAAAATAAATAACAGAATTAATATTCAAGAACGATCGCACTTGATTATAAAATCCGCTATAAGAAATTGAAAACAACTTTGAAGAAGAAAGAAATTTATTCAATTACGTCCAAGAACTCAAGCATTACAATATAGAAAACCAACCCTTCCCCAATCACTCCAAAAGTTTTACCCCACCATGGTAAGGGTAATCGAGTTGAATGGGGAAAAAGAAGGCATTACAAAACAATGAAAAAGAAAATAAATAAAAGAGAAAGATGAAAAGTTCTCCTTCTTGGTGTCCCAGAAGGAATGGGATGGAGAATGGATGGCTTGAGAGGGTGGAGCTCTCCTCCTTTTATAGCCAGAATTCTTCACCCGACTGTCGACGCGTTTTAGCCCCATTAAATGACATCTTCACGCGTTGGGCGCTTCTTGAATGTTGTTCATAATTCCCTTGGCCGTGTCCTCTCAAAATTTCAGCGGATTTTGACATGTATTCCGAGAGTTATGACCGTTTTACTATGAGCATTTATTCTGTCCAGTCAGACTCTCCAAAACGAAATCCTCCGGATTAAGGTGCTTTAATGGCCCCATAAACGGCCAATTCACTCGGTGCTTCCTTCATAAAAGATGCTCCAAAACTCCTTGCGCGTCCACCCACCGAATTTCACAAGCTTTGAGCCCACAGTGGTTGAGTTATGGATCCCACATCAAAACTAGGAAGAACTGAAAACAGTTTTCTTGAGCCAACTTGTGAGCTTCTTTTGAGCTTCCATATGGCCGATTCAGATTTTGGTCCAAATATATTAAATGAATCCCTGGGTGTGTAGAATCTGAAAACGAAAGAATTTTGCAATTTAGATCAGTGTAGTTATTGTTATGGCCAATCTACCGAAATAAGTTAAAACTGTTAAAAATCCAAAATGGCCAATTTTTACAATTCAGCTCAAAATAACACCATTATCATAAAAATGAAACAATTCATCTTAGAAGAACAATTTTGTGGGTTTAAAACAATGATATTCAATATAAATTAATTGAAAATATTTGCTCTATCAATTCCCCCACACTTAGCACTTGGACTCCTGGACAAGTAAAAATCAAATCAAATCAAAATCAAAACACATATCAATGAGATCAATCAAATCAATTTCACGAAACAAAAAGATATCATGCCTCATCAAAAACTGTTATTTCAAGTTCTCCATTTGAGATTTTAATATATTTCCACTTCATTTCTTATCCCATGCACACAAAACACCTACCTCACATGATTTTCTCTCATCTCACAAATGTAAAGGCTGAACAAGGTTTTTCTCATCCAAACTCACACAAGAGTCACCATAGGTTTGATAAATTCCTACTTCTCCACCCGATGTGAGTCAAGAACATGTGTTTCTCATGAGGACTTTTCAGGGTTGTTCTGTGGCTTCCGGTTGGTAGGATTTAGATGTTAAAAGTTCTGAGGCCGAAAAAGGAAGGCTTGGCTCTTATTGAAGCAAAATTGCAAGATTATAGTCTTCACTCAAATATGGTCTCCTTCACTTCCCCTTTGTTGAAAATAGGATCCATCATCATTCAATCAGCTCAGCAGCAAACATTTCAATCTTTTCAAACATGATTTTTTTTAAAGCTCCAGAGAGGCACAGCTTTCTTTTTACATTGGAAGCTCCAGAAAGGCACAGCTTCTCTTGTCATAAAAGCTCCAGAAAAGGCACAGCTTTCAACAGAATAATTTTTCAGCATCACACACATCTCTTCCACAATTTATTTTCCACCCAAAGTATAACCAAATGAGGTAGTACACCACAAGACATCTTCCCCCACACTTAAGTTCAACAAGATCATGCAATTTACTTCAAGAGCAGGTATGATAGGTAAAATTGGCTTGTAATGTGGCTAACCTAACAGGCAATTCATGGATACTAGGGGCTACAATGAAGGATAAATGTAAAGGTGGGCCATAATGAAAAGGATTATTTTGAAAAGGGGGCTTCAAACAAAATAAATGCCTCAATCATTTAAAACACACGTACCCCAACCCTCAAGTTTTGAAAGGAATAAATCAAATTCTGGTTAAAGCAAGCATGGTCTGGTTCTCTCAAGAAATGAGGTGAATGAAAAGAATATGACGAAAATGGTTCAGAAGCCTCACAGGAAAGTTATTTCAAAGATATAGACAGTGAAATATGGCATGAGATTCAAAAATCAGTGTACTTTTCATGAATTTACAAAAGATTTGAACTTGAAACAAAGTTATTTCAGCATTCATTTAAGATCAGTTTCATGAAATAGATTGGTTTAATCATTGACATGGGTTTCAAAAATGGTATTGATAATCATTTCAGATCAAAAATTTCATAAACACAAAAAAAATAAACACACAAAAATTTGAAAACACACATTTTTTTTAATTTATTTTTTATTTTTGAAAACAAACATTTTTATTTTTGAAAACAAACATCAAATAAAAATCCTATACTAAAAAGGTTCCCTCCCCCACACTTAAATGATGCAGTGTCCTCGATGCATTCAAGTGGATTTAACATTTAAGCCAATTTTCAAATTAATCACAACATCAAGAAAGTGTGAAAGAGAGGTACAACCTGATTTATTCGTAGTGCAACATTGAGTTAAGCTTCCAAGTGTTGCACTCTGAAAACCTATAAATAAAAGAACAAAAGAAAACATAAGATATTTATTGAAAGAAATAAAAATAGAAATAGGATGAGAATAGAAGGATAAAACTTGGTTTAATCCCCCAAGTGGGCCCTGGGTTTTGACTGCCTCCAGAGGGGCAGTTGTAATTGGTTATCCCCAATCTGATGGTGGGTGAAGTTTCTTGCTCATGAACCAAAAAAAACTTTTCTTTCCAGGATTAACTTCTTCCTTTTTCTTTAGGGTTCCACCGATAAAATGCACCAAGTACACCCCCATTGTAATGAGATACAACATGCATGGTGGGGGTAGGACAATGAATGAGTCCACATATTTCGTGGGTTCTGCATGAACAACATCTTCTTTATTCTCCAGTGGTTTCTGAAGGTATGATACATCTGTGGAAAATTCAAAGGCAATGTCAGAGATTAATTCTATTTGAAAAAAATTAAAGCATGAAGAATCAATATCAAATTCTTCCCTTTCAATGTATGTATCTTGTGTCTCATTTTCCACCAGAAAATCCACTTTGATCTTCTCTTGTACTCCCTCCATTAAATGTTCAACAGGTTTGGGGAGCACTAGATGTTCCTCTTCAGATGCATATTCTCCCTCCAAATAAATACAAGTGTTGGATGAATCTGAAAAATTAAAACAAGGGGTGGTAATACTCAATTTAGTTTCAACAAAATCAAAAGATAATGAGTTTATGAAAAGATTAACTCCCTGATCTTGTTTGGCTTCAATTGGTTCTTCAATGGGAGGTGGCTCTTGGAGTTGAATTTCCGTAGATAGAGGTAGGTAGTCAGACTCCTCTATCTTCTCTTCAAATTCCACTGATTGGTTGGTTTCTTCCTTCAATGTTGCTGAATCATCTACATTATGAGGAATAGTTGGCTCAAGAAGTTCCTCACACTCATTCCAGAAGTTATCCAGATCCTTTTGATCTCCCATATGTATTTCAATTGCTAAATCTTCTTCGTCAATCTTATCCAACATTGATTGAGATGGGCTCAATGGTTCTTCTTTTAATTTCATCAAGGACTCCATGGGTTCTTCAACTTGAAGGATTTGTGAGGATAATTCTTCCATCAATTGTTCTGGTTCTGGTTCTGGTTCTTGTTCTGGCTCCAGTTGTGGATCCTGGGATGCATGTACTTGTTCCGCTATCCACTGTATTGAGGTCTCAAGGTTTTGAACTTTTTGACTAATTCTTTCAAATTGGGATTCAATATCCTTGTGAACTTCTTCTTCTTGGTGTTGTACATTGATCATTTCTGGATAAAAATCTGGAAAATACTCCTGAAGTTCAATTAATTCTCTTGCCAAACCCTCCAACACTGGGTATTCGAGGTTCTCTTTAAGGTTTTCAATGAGATCCTTGAATTCTTCCTCTATAATGATTTTGATTCGAGCTCCTCGAATTTGTCTGGCCAAGAAAGAAACTTTATAATCTATAGACCAAGGTGACTCAATAATTGGTTCTCGCACTGGTGGGTAATTGTTCCATGAATTAAAGAAATAATCGTTTGAAAACAACATGGTAAAAGATTTTTTTTTTAATTGAAAAAGTCAAATATTAACAATTAGTTTGTGGCACTACCTCCCCGGCAACGACGCCAAGTTTGACGCACGCCTGTCGTAGGGCGTGGCAAAACAATTTTTTCCTAAGTTAAAATGTAGTAATGTGGTTGACCTAGGATGTCTCCCGAAGAGGAGTGCACACAAAATGGGTTGTCACTTTAAAACGGGGGTAAAAATGTTGTGAAAGGAAATTTGAAATTCAAATGATTGAAAAAACAATTAAATTAAAAGGGTGATTAGGTCGGGGTCGGTTTCCTAATTATAATGCTATCCTTGTTCAATTTAATTCAAACCTCTTCTTCTTAGTTGATTAAAGTGAGTTTCCACAATCGTTTCCCCTCACTTCCTTGGTGAAATTGTTATTGTGAGAGAAAACCTTACCAAGATCTCGGTTTGGTCAACTCTCCTTCCATGTGTAAAATAGTTGTATTGAATATACTTAATTGAAATGGGCAATTCCCGATCGGGTTTTGTTTATCCCAAACAATCAAGAACATTCACTACACCTTTTACACGTACTGACGATCGTCGAGTACTTCACCACTAATTCCTGGTTTATTCCATCGTATATAAACCATAAATTAGTGGAGGGAGATATTGATTATTTTACCAAGGCAAAAATAAATAACAGAATTAATATTCAAGAACGATCGCACTTGATTATAAAATCCGCTATAAGAAATTGAAAACAACTTTGAAGAAGAAAGAAATTTATTCAATTACGTCCAAGAACTCAAGCATTACAATATAGAAAACCAACCCTTCCCCAATCACTCCAAAAGTTTACCCCACCATGGTAAGGGTAATCGAGTTGAATGGGGAAGAAGAAGGCATTACAAAACAATGAAAAAGAAAATAAATAAAAGAGAAAGATGAAAAGTTCTCCTTCTTGGTGTCCCAGAAGGAATGGGATGGAGAATGGATGGCTTGAGAGGGTGGAGCTCTCCTCCTTTTATAGCCAGAATTCTTCACCCGACTGTCGACGCGTTTTAGCCCCATTAAATGACATCTTCACGCGTTGGGCGCTTCTTGAATGTTGTTCATAATTCCCTTGGCCGTATCCTCTAAAAATTTCAGCGGATTTTGACATGTATTCCGAGAGTTATGACCGTTTTACTATGAGCATTTATTCTGTCCAGTCAGACTCTCCAAAACGAAATCCTCCGGATTAAGGTGCTTTAATGGCCCCATAAACGGCCAATTCACTCGGTGCTTCCTTCATAAAAGATGCTCCAAAACTCCTTGCTCGTCCACCCACCGAATTTCACAAGCTTTGAGCCCACAGTGGTTGAGTTATGGATCCCACATCAAAACTAGGAAGAACTGAAAACAGTTTTCTTGAGCCAACTTGTGAGCTTCTTTTGAGCTTCCATATGGCCGATTCAGATTTTGGTCCAAATATATTAAATGAATCCCTGGGTGTGTAGAATCTGAAAAAGAAAGAATTTTGCAATTTCGATCAGTGTAGTTATTGTTATGGCCAATCTACCGAAATAAGTTAAAACTGTTAAAAATCCAAAATGGCCAATTTTTACAATTCAGCTCAAAATAACACCATTATCATAAAAATGAAACAATTCATCTTAGAAGAACAATTTTGTGGGTTTAAAACAATGATATTCAATATAAATTAATTGAAAATATTTGCTCTATCAATTCCCCCACACTTAGCACTTGGACTCCTGGACAAGTAAAAATCAAATCAAATCAAAATCAAAACACATATCAATGAGATCAATCAAATCAATTTCACGAAACAAAAAGATATCATGCCTCATCAAAAACTGTTATTTCAAGTTCTCCATTTGAGATTTTAATATATTTCCACTTCATTTCTTATCCCATGCACACAAAACACCTACCTCACATGATTTTCTCTCATCTCACAAATGTAAAGGCTGAACAAGGTTTTTCTCATCCAAACTCACACAAGAGTCACCATAGGTTTGATAAATTCCTACTTCTCCACCCGATGTGAGTCAAGAACATGTGTTTCTCATGAGGACTTTTCAGGGTTGTTCTGTGGCTTCCGGTTGGTAGGATTTAGATGTTAAAAGTTCTGAGGCCGAAAAAGGAAGGCTTGGCTCTTATTGAAGCAAAATTGCAAGATTATAGTCTTCACTCAAATATGGTCTCCTTCACTTCCCCTTTGTTGAAAATAGGATCCATCATCATTCAATCAGCTCAGCAGCAAACATTTCAATCTTTTCAAACATGATTTTTTTTAAAGCTCCAGAGAGGCACATCTTTCTTTTTACATTGGAAGCTCCAGAAAGGCACAGCTTCTCTTGTCATAAAAGCTCCAGAAAAGGCACAGCTTTCAACAGAATAATTTTTCAGCATCACACACATCTCTTCCACAATTTATTTTCCACCCAAAGTATAACCAAATGAGGTAGTACACCACAAGACATCTTCCCCCACACTTAAGTTCAACAAGATCATGCAATTTACTTCAAGAGCAGGTATGATAGGTAAAATTGGCTTGTAATGTGGCTAACCTAACAGGCAATTCATGGATACTAGGGGCTACAATGAAGGATAAATGTAAAGGTGGGCCATAATGAAAAGGATTATTTTGAAAAGGGGGCTTCAAACAAAATAAATGCCTCAATCATTTAAAACACACGTACCCCAACCCTCAAGTTTTGAAAGGAATAAATCAAATTCTGGTTAAAGCAAGCATGGTCTGGTTCTCTCAAGAAATGAGGTGAATGAAAAGAATATGACGAAAATGGTTCAGAAGCCTCACAGGAAAGTTATTTCAAAGATATAGACAGTGAAATATGGCATGAGATTCAAAAATCAGTGTACTTTTCATGAATTTACAAAAGATTTGAACTTGAAACAAAGTTATTTCAGCATTCATTTAAGATCAGTTTCATGAAATAGATTGGTTTAATCATTGACATGGGTTTCAAAAATGGTATTGATAATCATTTCAGATCAAAAATTTCATAAACACAAAAAAAATAAACACACAAAAATTTGAAAACACACATTTTTTTTAATTTATTTTTTATTTTTGAAAACAAACATTTTTATTTTTGAAAACAAACATCAAATAAAAATCCTATACTAAAAAGGTTCCCTCCCCCACACTTAAATGATGCAGTGTCCTCGATGCATTCAAGTGGATTTAACATTTAAGCCAATTTTCAAATTAATCACAACATCAAGAAAGTGTGAAAGAGAGGTACAACCTGATTTATTCGTAGTGCAACATTGAGTTAAGCTTCCAAGTGTTGCACTCTGAAAACCTATAAATAAAAGAACAAAAGAAAACATAAGATATTTATTGAAAGAAATAAAAATAGAAATAGGATGAGAATAGAAGGATAAAACTTGGTTTAATCCCCCAAGTGGGCCCTGGGTTTTGACTGCCTCCAGAGGGGCAGTTGTAATTGGTTATCCCCAATCTGATGGTGGGTGAAGTTTCTTGCTCATGAACCAAAAAAAACTTTTCTTTCCAGGATTAACTTCTTCCTTTTTCTTTAGGGTTCCACCGATAAAATGCACCAAGTACACCCCCATTGTAATGAGATACAACATGCATGGTGGGGGTAGGACAATGAATGAGTCCACATATTTCGTGGGTTCTGCATGAACAACATCTTCTTTATTCTCCAGTGGTTTCTGAAGGTATGATACATCTGTGGAAAATTCAAAGGCAATGTCAGAGATTAATTCTATTTGAAAAAAATTAAAGCATGAAGAATCAATATCAAATTCTTCCCTTTCAATGTATGTATCTTGTGTCTCATTTTCCACCAGAAAATCCACTTTGATCTTCTCTTGTACTCCCTCCATTAAATGTTCAACAGGTTTGGGGAGCACTAGATGTTCCTCTTCAGATGCATATTCTCCCTCCAAATAAATACAAGTGTTGGATGAATCTGAAAAATTAAAACAAGGGGTGGTAATACTCAATTTAGTTTCAACAAAATCAAAAGATAATGAGTTTATGAAAAGATTAACTCCCTGATCTTGTTTGGCTTCAATTGGTTCTTCAATGGGAGGTGGCTCTTGGAGTTGAATTTCCGTAGATAGAGGTAGGTAGTCAGACTCCTCTATCTTCTCTTCAAATTCCACTGATTGGTTGGTTTCTTCCTTCAATGTTGCTGAATCATCTACATTATGAGGAATAGTTGGCTCAAGAAGTTCCTCACACTCATTCCAGAAGTTATCCAGATCCTTTTGATCTCCCATATGTATTTCAATTGCTAAATCTTCTTCGTCAATCTTATCCAACATTGATTGAGATGGGCTCAATGGTTCTTCTTTTAATTTCATCAAGGACTCCATGGGTTCTTCAACTTGAAGGATTTGTGAGGATAATTCTTCCATCAATTGTTCTGGTTCTGGTTCTGGTTCTTGTTCTGGCTCCAGTTGTGGATCCTGGGATGCATGTACTTGTTCCGCTATCCACTGTATTGAGGTCTCAAGGTTTTGAACTTTTTGACTAATTCTTTCAAATTGGGATTCAATATCCTTGTGAACTTCTTCTTCTTGGTGTTGTACATTGATCATTTCTGGATAAAAATCTGGAAAATACTCCTGAAGTTCAATTAATTCTCTTGCCAAACCCTCCAACACTGGGTATTCGAGGTTCTCTTTAAGGTTTTCAATGAGATCCTTGAATTCTTCCTCTATAATGATTTTGATTCGAGCTCCTCGAATTTGTCTGGCCAAGAAAGAAACTTTATAATCTATAGACCAAGGTGACTCAATAATTGGTTCTCGCACTGGTGGGTAATTGTTCCATGAATTAAAGAAATAATCGTTTGAAAACAACATGGTAAAAGATTTTTTTTTTAATTGAAAAAGTCAAATATTAACAATTAGTTTGTGGCACTACCTCCCCGGCAACGACGCCAAGTTTGACGCACGCCTGTCGTAGGGCGTGGCAAAACAATTTTTTCCTAAGTTAAAATGTAGTAATGTGGTTGACCTAGGATGTCTCCCGAAGAGGAGTGCACACAAAATGGGTTGTCACTTTAAAACGGGGGTAAAAATGTTGTGAAAGGAAATTTGAAATTCAAATGATTGAAAAAACAATTAAATTAAAAGGGTGATTAGTTCGGGGTCGGTTTCCTAATTATAATGCTATCCTTGTTCAATTTAATTCAAACCTCTTCTTCTTAGTTGATTAAAGTGAGTTTCCACAATCGTTTCCCCTCACTTCCTTGGTGAAATTGTTATTGTGAGAGAAAACCTTACCAAGATCTCGGTTTGGTCAACTCTCCTTCCATGTGTAAAATAGTTGTATTGAATATACTTAATTGAAATGGGCAATTCCCGATCGGGTTTTGTTTATCCCAAACAATCAAGAACATTCACTACACCTTTTACACGTACTGACGATCGTCGAGTACTTCACCACTAATTCCTGGTTTATTCCATCGTATATAAACCATAAATTAGTGGAGGGAGATATTGATTATTTTACCAAGGCAAAAATAAATAACAGAATTAATATTCAAGAATGATCGCACTTGATTATAAAATCCGCTATAAGAAATTGAAAACAACTTTGAAGAAGAAAGAAATTTATTCAATTACGTCCAAGAACTCAAGCATTACAATATAGAAAACCAACCCTTCCCCAATCACTCCAAAAGTTTACCCCACCATGGTAAGGGTAATCGAGTTGAATGGGGAAGAAGAAGGCATTACAAAACAATGAAAAAGAAAATAAATAAAAGAGAAAGATGAAAAGTTCTCCTTCTTGGTGTCCCAGAAGGAATGGGATGGAGAATGGATGGCTTGAGAGGGTGGAGCTCTCCTCCTTTTATAGCCATAATTCTTCACCCGACTGTCGACGCGTTTTAGCCCCATTAAATGACATCTTCACGCGTTGGGCGCTTCTTGAATGTTGTTCATAATTCCCTTGGCCGTGTCCTCTCAAAATTTCAGCGGATTTTGACATGTATTCCGAGAGTTATGACCGTTTTACTATGAGCATTTATTTTGTCCAGTCAGACTCTCCAAAACGAAATCCTCCGGATTAAGGTGCTTTAATGGCCCCATAAACGGCCAATTCACTCGGTGCTTCCTTCATAAAAGATTCTCCAAAACTCCTTTCGCGTCCACCCACCGAATTTCACAAGCTTTGGGCCCACAGTGGTTGAGTTATGGATCCCACATCAAAACTAGGCAGAACTGAAAACAGTTTTCTTGAGCCAACTTGTGAGCTTCTTTTGAGCTTCCATATGGCCGATTAAGATTTTGGTCCAAATATATTAAATGAAGCCCTGGGTGTGTAGAATCTGAAAAAGAAAGAATTTTGCAATTTGGATCAGTGTAGTTATTGTTATGGCCAATCTACCGAAATAAGTTAAAACTGTTAAAAATCCAAAATGGCCAATTTTTACAATTCAGCTCAAAATAACACCATTATCATAAAAATGAAACAATTCATCTTAGAAGAACAATTTTGTGGGTTTAAAACAATGATATTCAATATAAATTAATTGAAAATATTTGCTCTATCACATATAGAATTTGAAAAAATTG
>CAUJRU010004478.1:0-16699 GCA_963277665.1 Viscum album | reverse complement strand
ATTTCAAGTTGTAATGATTAAACTTATGTATGTATCTAGATTTCCAAATCTACTAAACTATCTGTTCTTTCAAGATAGGACTTTCTTGTAATCATTCCAATGTAATGTAATAAGTCACCATCTCCAGGCAACTGGGGTTGGGTCTTTACAGTTTCTATTAGATAAAGTTTAGTAGAAAACTTTTAAACTAGATTTAGAAAATATAGATTAGGGAACAAACCCCTAAGATAGTATTTGAGGATAAGCATACAAGAACATCTTGGAATTTTGGTAAAGAATAGATTATGTGGATATTTCTAGAAAATACATCCCTATTTGGATACTGCAAGTGGGCGTGGTTCTATCCCAGATGTACATTGGAGTAAAAACTCCAACAATTGGTTTTGGGCTTGACTCGGGGTATCCTGGTACACGATAATGGGCCTTACTGCACACCTAGTTTGAAAATCATGGGGTATATTCTTAGGACTATTCACATTTTCTTTACAATCCATTATGGAGGATTTAAATGTAAATTTTTTCTCAAAGAAACCATGTTTATGATTATGGGATTAGCTATGTATAGGATTTCAATTTATGTTAAGTATTTTTTCTAAGTTGAGATGGTACATTATGATTCATAACCTAATCTAGTATATTCCAATATTTAGAAATGGTGCCTAGTGGAAGGAATGGAAACCTTATGAATACACATATCCCATGTAGGGATTTCCCTCCTGTGTAAGATAATGATGTTGTCTCTGGAGCTGCGACTGGTGTGGAGAAACTTATAACTATACTGGGACAACTTACTCAGTTTATGAACAATAACCTTACACATATGGAGCATATGGATTCACAATGTGGAGGAGCTATGTTAGATCTCTTTATGAGACAACAACCTCCATCATTTAATGGGACTAAAAACACATTTGTAGCTGAGCAGTGGATAAGTTCTCTAGAGAAGATATTACTTACTTTGGGATGTAATGAAAGAGAGAAGGTTATCATGGTAGTTTATCTTCTATCGGGAGATGTAGATCAGTGGTGGTCATTGATCCAAAACACAAAGGAGGAGGAAGAAATAAAAGAGATGGAATGGAGGGATTTTGAGGAAATTTTCCTAAAAAAATACTTCGCTCATGAACAATGAGCAGATATGGAAAGGTAGTTTCTGAATCTGAAGTAAAAGAGGATGAGAATCTTGAAAAGTGTGAAGCTAACTTCACAAGGATAAAAAGACATGTTGTGGACTACATACATAATCCAAGGAGCAATATTGATCAATTTTTTTATTGTTTAAAATCATTCCTCTGAAGAGAACTAGTCTCCTAGAATTTCTCATCATATGAAGATACATGTACTATCAAGATAGAAAAAGAATTTTCTAAGTCTTATGTGTCACACCCGTCATTTTTAAATTATTTATTTTATTAATTTTCTAGGCATTGGGTAGTTTGGGTTGAAGTCCGACTTAAAATTTTTGAGTTCCTATTTAAAAACGCATGTTTTGCCCTTAACAGCATCTAGCGCACTGCGGTCGAAGCCGCGCAGCCTCATCCGAGTCACAGCGCGACCTCACCTGGTTAACCGCACGGTCTAATCGGTGTTCAAGGTAGGCATATAAAGTTTAATTAATAATGAAATAAAAATAAGAAGTTTTAATAAAATTTAATAAATTTCCTTAATGACAATAATAATAATATTGTTTGAGAATATTATTATTATTATTATTAGTGTTAAGAATATAAAAATTAATTAATTCATTATTAATATTGTAATAATAATTATTATTGTTAATATTAAATTAATTTAATATCATTTATTTTATTTTATTTGGCTTCGAAATTTTCCGTCGAGGTGCGGGATGAGCTTCGGTTGAATTTGGTGTTTTTGTCGATAAACGAATTTTTTTCTTTCGGGGTGTGACAGCATGCGACGCATGGGCGAAGCATAATTGAGAAGTCGTGCTGCTTCACCAGCGTCGCCGTGTGACTCGCCTGTTGTTCAATTAACCAAATAAATTGAATTAATAATATTAAAATAAAATTAATTGTGCGAATAAATAAAAATTTAAAAAAATAAAATGAGAAATATTCACTAATTATTTAATAAACATTATTTTTAATGGTAATAATAATAATATTATTATTTTGGGATATTACTATTATTATTATTATTATTAGTGTCAAGAATATAAATATAATTACAAGTTTTAATAATATTAATAATATTATTATAACTATTAACCTTTTATTATTATTATTTATTATTATCATTTGTTATTATATTATTATGATTTTAATTAGGTTAAAAAAAAGACCCCCACCCCCTTCTCTTCCCCCACGAGACGCGACTCCCCTACCTCCTTGAAATCTCACCCCATGCGCAGCTTGGCCAGCGGCGTTGCTCCCCCCATGGCCAGTCGCTGACTTTCCCCCCTTCATCGCGCCCCCCGTCAGACCTACTCTCTTGACCATCCCCTGCTCCCCTCACGATGCACCCCCTTTTTTCCACACCTGGATCGCATCGCACCCCCCCTGGCCTCCTCGTCCACACCATCCGCTGGACCAGCCGCACCCAGCAGCTTTCGAACGGCCTCCCTCTCCTCCCTTGTCCAGCGTTGCACCGCCTCCCCAACCCTCGACCAGGCCGGCTCACACCATCGCGTGACCTCCCTCACTATTCGGCGCTGCTTCGGTTCCCCCACTGGTGTCTCGCCCTCCTTCCGCGTGTGCAAAATCCCCCAGATAAGTCCCTATTTTAACTTCTTTGAGTTTTTGTTTTCTTTTTTTTAGCAGGTATGATGTTAATTAAGGGTTGTTTTTAAATCTCTGTTTTGGTTCGAATTCTTGTTTTAGGGTTCATTTTGATCTTTGTGTTGTGTTTTCGTGGTGCGAGTGGAGTTTCACACCAATTTTTGGGAAATTAGGCATGAAAGTTAGGTGGTTCCATGCCTTGGCATCTTTAGATGATTTAATTTGGTTGTTTAGTTAATTTAATATGTTATATGATTTAATTGCATGGTGTGATCTATGTTTAGAATGTCTTGGCTTGCTCATTTGATGAAATTGGATTTCTGAAATAGTATAGTCTTGTTGTTTATATGTGTGTTGTTGTAGAAATGATTGGTTGTGGTTTATAGGTTGTGCGAAGTGTGTTTTAAATTTTTTTTTTGACATGCATGGGTGATGAAAATTGCACTTTCTTTAGAAATGATCATGTTTTTTCATTTCAACCTTATTGTGGTAAATTCTAAAAGTGTTTAATCAATTTTTTATATGGTGAAAATGAGGTTTTAGAATATTTGAGTGTGCAATTGATTTTAAAATGGTCTTTTCATGTAAAAATTTGTGTTGTTTTGGTGCAATGTTTTCAAGATGGGTTTTAGGAGTTTTTTGGTTGGTGCAAACTTAGTTTTCAAGGTTAATTGAGTTGTGTGTTTTTAAATGTGGATTTTAATGTGTAGAAAATCATTTTGGATGTGTTGTATTGGTTTTATTTTTGTGAAAAAAAGGGGAAAATCTTGTTTTGGAAATGGTTTTAAAGTATGGGTGATCTTGTAAAGGGGTTTGGCCATTGTCTTGGTTTTCTTCAGCGTGTGTGAAATGAAAAAAAATTGTGTCTTGTAAAAAATGGTGGTTTCTTCAAAGCGGTCGGTCTTTGATATGAAATATTAAGTGGGTCTATTTTAATGGGATTTTTCATTCGAAACGGATTGTTTGACATGTTGGATTTGTGGTTCTATTTTGGTTTAAAAGCATTTGGGGGTGTTGTTGAAGTTGTTTTTATAAGTTGTTATAATGGTGTATTTATTTTTGGAAGAGGTGAAAACCATGTTTGGAAAAAAGAAAATGAATGTTTTGAGGCATATGTGATTTTAAGAGAGAGAAATTGAGTATGTTTTTAGGGTAAAACCTTGTTGTGCATTTTAGAAATGTTCTATTAATTATTAATATAATTTATTAATTTGTGAGTGTTATGAAAATTATACTTTGAAAAGTTTTTGGTGTGTGATTGGTTTAAAAATTATATTTTTAGTGTATTTTTTGTGTAAAGCCTTGCGGCATATTTTGGAATTGTTTTATTAAGTTTTTAAATGATATATATATATATTAAATTGTGAAAGTGTTGCAAATTATATTTGAAATGGTCTTGGTGTGCATTTGATCTTTAAAGAGGAGTTTGGTTGTGCAAGTGGTGGCTTATGATGTAATGACTTGTTTGGTTTGTGATATGTGAAAGTGATACACCATGTGAATGTGGAACTTTATTGAGCACAAGGGAAAACCCCGGGTACCTAGGTGGGCGGATTAGGACTAGTACGCTAGATGACACCTGAGTGGTTCATCCCGGTTTCATCTGGTAGGATTGAAATTACAACAATAACTAAATTGTTGTGATTATTGGAGACCACTAGGTTATGGATGTGTTTACCTACTAGTGGCTCGTCCACAAGAGCTTTGATTATTGCAGTTCCTATGACATGTTTACACCAAGGTACGATGTCTCTAGCGCACCACGTATACTAGCTGCCTTAAGGGATTTTACCAACAGTGCTCTACTATTCATGATGTGGTGCCTTCTATCGGTATATGGAAGAGCACTTGATTATGTGCATGTTCCTTATGAATTATCTCATCCACATTAAAGTAGGATTTGTGAAATGGTTTTTCTTCCAGCGCTCTTTTCTTTTCACTTTCAACTTTTAAATGTTTTCCTTAAAATCATTTTAGAAGTATGGTTTTAAATAAGCATGTTAAATTATCTTTTTGATGTTGTGGAATAGAACCTTTTATTTAGTTCTATCCTACTGGGCTTTTCACTCACACCCTACATACACCTTTGGGTGTATGTAGACCTTGTTTTCTTGTGTACTCCAGGTTGTGAAATCTTGCTCAGTGGTGGTGGCTCGGGTTGTTATTGGTCTTCTCATCCAAGTTGCTCTTTGCGGCTTGAGGATGTTGATCTTCTTGTTGCATGGAGGTTTGGGGTGTTGTTTTGGTTTCCCTTAGGTCCATTGTCCTTTTTGACATTTGTTTATTTGTAAAATTTAAATTTTGGAATTTATTAAAGGTGTGTTTGGATAAATTTTTCAGATTTGGTTTTTGGGTTAATATTGGTTATTTTTATATTTCTAAATTGGGTAAACTGTTCCCTCATGTTTTATTTGATACCCGGGCACTTGTGTCAGCCCGTGGAGATCAAGAATTCTCTTTGGGTCATGTCGTAGACTGGGTCAGGTGCCGGTTCAGATGGAGACCCGGCTTGGTTCGTGACATTATGAATTTAAAAGAAAGAAAGAAAAGAAGAGGGATGCCGATAACTTTGGAAAAAGAAATAAGGAAATGAGGAAGAAGGGAAGATTTAACTTTCCACCTTGTGATAATCGTGGAAGGAAACACCCTGATGCCTACTTAAAAAAAGGGGTGTGCTACAAGTGTGGACAGAAAGGCCGTTATGTTGGTTATTGTAAGGGAAAGAAAGAATCTATTAATGTTCAATGATATAATTGTAGGGAGATGGTACACTATTCTAATGATTGTTCAAATCATCAAGGAAACGTGCCTCAAAAAAGGATAAGGGATTAGGGACAAGATTATGTGATCACAATTGCTGATATTAAAGTTCCTAATGATGTGGTGGTAGGTACTTTAATCATTTCTTCATACTTAGCCAATGCTTTATTTGATTTTGGATCATCACATTCTTTCATATCTTCCTAGTTTTCTAAGAAAATTAGATATTTACAATTTTATTTAATAAGGGAGTTTTCAGTCAAAACTTCTAAGGGAATTATCATTGCAATAAAGTTGTGTCAGGCAGTCCCCATTATGGCAAATAAACTTGCTTTATCTGCTAATTTTATTATCATACCCATGATTGAATTTGATATAATCCTCAGTATAGATTGGATTTTGAACCATGATGTGAAAATTTATTGCAAGAATAAGGAGGTTACAATTTTTAGGACAATGTGGAATCCCTTATCTTTAGAGCATAAATATCACCATCTAATTCCCATCTAGATCCTGCCCTAGTAGCTCTACTGAATTCAATTATTGGTGAGAAATGGAATGAAATAACTATGGGTGAGGAAAGGAATGTTCAAATATAGGATGTACCTATTGTTCAATAATATATTGATGTGTTTCCAGAGGATTTACTTGTACATTCACCAAAATAAGAAATTGAGTTTTCCATTGACTTAATTCCTAATTCAAGGCCCATATCAAAGACCCCAAATAGAATGACCACTTTGGAATTAGTGGAACTGAAGAAACAACTAGAGGAATTGAATGATAAAGGATTTATTCATCCTAGTGTTTCTCCATGGGGATCCCCTATTCTTTTCATTAAGAAGAAATATGGATCTATGAGGTTGTGCATTGACTACATGGAGATAAATGCTATAGAAATAAAGAACAAGTATCCCCTACCTTGAATTGATGATTTATTTGATCAAATTTATGGAGCCCAATATTTTTTGAAGATTGATCTTTGATATGGATATCATCAGTTGCATGTGTGGAAGGAATATATTCCAAAGACATCATTTTGAACCAGGTATGATAATTACAAGTTTACAGTAATGCCTTTTGGATTGAATAATGCACCCTCTGTTTTCATGGATCTAATGAATAGAGTTTCAAGGAATACCTTGATGACTTTGTGGTGGTGGTATTTATTGATGATATCTTGGTATACTCCAAAAGATACGAATATCATGAAAATCACCTACGCACTATTCTTAAGACTCTTAGAAGAAATGAATTATATGGGAAGTTTAAGAAGTATGAATTTTGGATTTAATAAATTTCTTTTATTGGCCACATCATCTCTAAGGATGGAATATTTGTTGATCCTACTAAGGAAAAGGTTGTGAAAGAATGGTCTACTCTAACAAACATAATTGTGGTATGTAGTTTTATTGGGTTAGTAGGTTATTATCAATGTTTTGTTCAGAACTTTGCCCGTTTGGCCATCCCAATAACCAAGATTACATGTAAAGAGGTTAAGTTCATATGGAAAAAATAATGTGAGTAATGTTATAAGGAATTGAGGAGGAGATTAGTGAATGATCTAGTCCTAACTCTACCATCAGGGTATGATGGGTTTGTGATCTATAGTGATGCATCAAAGAAAGGCTTTGGTTGTGTCCTTATGCAGAATGATAAAGTTATTGACTATGAATCAAGGCAGTTAAAAATTCATGAACAAAACTATCCTACTCGTGATCTTGAGTTATCTACTGTGATATTTGCTCTAAAAATATAAGACACTGCATTTATGGTGAAAGATTTGAGATATATACGGATCATAAGAGTATAAAGTATATCTTCACATAGAAAGAACTCAACATTAGGTAAAGGTGCTGACTTGAACTACTCAAGAATTATGATTGTTCTATACACTACCAGCCATAAAAGGTAAATAAGGTAGCCGATTCATTGACAAGTAAGTATCATGGAGTTCTTAACAAAATGAGGATCGACAAGGATCCTTTGTAAATGGATCCAGTGAGGATGGATATGGGAATTATAAAAGAAGGTGAAACATCGCTACTTTTTAAAATGGTTGCTCAACCATATTTATTGGAAAGAATTAAAGCTTCATAGTTTGATAACAAGAATCTTCAAAAGAAAATTAATGATGTGAAAGATGGTAGGTTTTTTGACTTCGTGTATGAACATGAAATTATGAAATTTGGGAAGAGGCTTTGTGTTCCACCTATACCTGATCTAAAAATGGAGTTACTGGATGATTCCCATAGTTCGAATTTCTCTATACATCCTGGTATCACTAATATGTATAGATATCTGAAGGAACATTTCTTGTGGGACAACATGAAGCGGGAAATTGCTGATTATGTATCAAGATGTTTAGTCTTCCAAAAAGTAAAGGTTGAATGACAACATTATAGAGGATTCATAAAACCTTTACCTATTCCTACATGGAAATGGGATAACATCACCATGGATTTTGTCATTTGATTACCCAAAACTCTAAGAAAGAATGATGCAATATGGGTAATTTTTTATCGACTTACGAGATCTTCACATTTCCTCGCTATAAGGGAGGATTTTCCACTAGATCACCTAGCACAACTCTATATCAATGAAGTTGTGAGACTTCATGGAGCACCTCTCTCAATTGTGTCTGATCATGATCCATGATTTACATCGAAATTCTGGAAAAGTATTCAGAAATCTTTGGATATTGAGCTCCGATTGAGTACTGCTTACCACCCACAAACTGATGGGAAATTAGAAAGGACGATCCAAACTTTTGAAGACATGTTGAGATCACGCTCTATCAACTTTCAAGTTATATGGGATCATTATTTACCTATGGTGGATTTTGCCTACAATAATAGTTTCCAATCCAGTATTCAAATGGAATTATATAAAGCATTGTACAGAAGAGATGTCATACACCAACTTGTTGAGATGAAGTTGGAGAAAGGAATCTTGTGGGCCCAGAGCTTGTAGAGGAAACAACAGCGAAGGTGAAGACTATTTAAGGCCATATCAAAGCAGCTCAAAGTAGACAAAAAAAACTATACTGATAATCAAAGGAAAGATTTGGAATTTCAAGTGGGAGATCATGTTTTCTTAAAAGTATCTATATGGAAGGGTGTTATAAGATTTGGGAAGAAAGGGAAACTGAGCACTAGGTACATAGTCCATTTTAAAATTCTGGAGAGAATTGGAGTTGTTGCATATCATTTGGTTATGACACCTAGCCTATCTAAAGTACACAATGTGTTCCATGTCTCATTGCTGAGAAAGTACATGCTAGACCCAATGCATGTCCTCACTTCTAAAGGTATAGAATTAGAGCCTGACCTATCTTATTATGAAGAGCCTATCCAGATTCTGGACACTAAAGAACAAGTGTTGAGGAATCAGGAGACTCAACTGGTAAATATACTTTGGAAAAATCATAAAATCAAAGAGACAACATGGGAGCCTAAGGAGCTTATGATGAAGAACTACCCAAATCTCTTTATGAGGTAACATTCTGGTAATTTTGAGGACAAAATTTTTGTAAGGATTGGATAATGTAACACCCCATGATTTTTCAAATAAATTTAATATTTAATGCATAAAACATTGAGTCTCTACAAAACACCACTTTTTTATAACCTATCTAGTAAACAAAATTTTTCCACCTATAAGATTTGAATTTTGAAAATCTGACACACACGGTTGCATCTAGTAAGATATTTAGAGTCTGATAAGAAAAACTTAATTTTTAATGAATAGTAACATAACCTTATGAATAGTAAATTTACTCTTATGAATAGTAAATCATCCAAAAAATAGAAACTTCACCCATGGATGTATAAATACAATTTAGACATCTTATAAGTGAAAAATGATCATAGTACAAGTATTGGTATTTTTTTATGTCATAAATATTTTAAATACAATTTAATGATTAATTTAATAATTTAAAATGGAAATGTATTTTCATAAAATGTAATCATAATTTGTTAATTTATTTTCTTATGATTATAATATAATTTTATGGGACCTTGATTAATTTCTCAAGGTGTTATAAAATGATTTATAGTTTTAAAGTTGTTTTTTTGGAATAAATTATGATTTTATATAAAAATTAAATTAAAAATATTTGGAACATTATTTTCCAAAAATGGATTTCATTTTTGAATTATACACATCGAAAAGTGGTTGGGGTGAATTTTTAGGATTTTTCTAAGATACTTGAATTTTTCATGAATGGTAAAAATACAGTTTTGAGTTTTTGGTATGTTTAATGACATCATAATGATGTAATAATTAATATAAAATTCTAGTAGAATTTTGTGCATTAAAATATTATATGAGGTTTTCTAATTTCCTAATACCATGGGAAAATACCATGGGAAATCCCATGGTTTTTCAAAAACCACTAATGAGGTGTCCTTTAAAATTAATAAAAAAAACTCCCTCTTATTTAGTATAAATACCCACCCATTCATTCATTTTATTTCATTAAAAACTAATAATACTCTAATATCTGGTAGTTTTACCTCCCTATAAGTCCTCTAAATGTGTCCTCAGGCCCCCAAGGTCCCACCCTTCATGTTGTAGGAGTTACTCTACAAGGTAAGGGAATCTATCACCCTTCTCTTTTTCAAGCACTCTTTTTTATGTTATTATCTTTTAATTTCTTTTGTATTATGTTGGGATATGTCATTACATATCCCTATTACTGTCCATATTATGTATTAAGGATGATATACCCCTTTTATCTCATCAAAAAAATTATGAATTTTTAAGTGATGCAGTTAGGCTGCTAAATTTTCGAAAGGGATTTCTCAACTTCCCTTTATATTTTGAGTTCCTTTATTTTATTTTCTTTCCTCACCTAATTTCATAAAAAAATTATAATAAATCTAGTACCTTAAATGTACTGGATTTTTTTTTTTGATAATGGAATAATTCATCATCATATATCCTTTCCCATTCTTTTATACTAAAAATTAAAACACCATCCAAGATGTGTTAATTTATCACATTCAAGGGCGATGGGTTTTCAATTTCTATTACCACCATCAATTATGGTCATGAAACTATTTTGATGGTTGAAAAAATCTATAATATATATATTATAACTTATTTAATGTTCTATAATCTTTTTTTACATGTGATATTAATTTATAAATCAAAATGAGTTCATTGTGATCAAAAACCACCAATTAACCCAAACAAGTATCATTAATGTTTTATATAATGATTCATATTCACTCCCAATAACCCAATGATTTTTATAACTATGTAATCTTATGGATGTTAACTAATAACATATAACTTCAATTCTAGACAACCATTCTCATTCTACATGTTTATCCATACCTGAATATAAGTAATACAATCATGAAATCCAAGGAAGAAAACGCTCCCAAACAATGAAATTGAATCTATTAACCCATAAAAAGGCCATGAATTAACCTAATAAGGTTAAAATAAATCAATTAAATGTTTAGGAGGTTCTGGAATCATTAATTTACAAACCTAAATTTTATTATTCATGTCATTAAGATCAAGTGAGGAACACCTTCGAACTTAAGGTAAGGGTTTTCCACCCGAACCTCCATTTTCATTTGGGTTGCTTTTATTATCTACTTACCTCAATTAAATTCTTATTCAATCATATGTACTCCTCATAATTTCTGTGTAAATTTTCTATATATGTGTTCCAACTAGAATCCTACATTCATTTATGGGGATTTATATCTTCCTGTAATACAAGCCCGATTCAAGGGAACTTCTCAAACTCTTACCTATTTTCAAGGGCACTATATAATCTATTTTTAGAAACCGTTATATTTATAAAATCAATAATTTTATTATGAAAATACTATCTTACTTATCTTTTGGTTTTATACAAATACTTTTCCAAAATTAATCTTCTTTTCAAAGTAAAAGAGTATTTATCTAAAGAATTGCTCGATGATTTTATAAGAGTATCTTCTTCTGTTTCAACACTCCTGTTGATTCTTATATATTTTTTGGATTAATATTTTATGATATAATATACCATATTTAATTGAATGGTTTATTATTAGTTTGACTATGGATGTGCTATCTTAAAACCATTCACCAATTTACTCTAAATGGTTAGTGTTTATACTTAATGTTCGGGGAAAGTTATTTACATTTCATATGTTGGTTTCAATACGAATGTATATGTTGTTTATGTTTATCCCCATTCATATGAGGAATGAATTTGACTTATTATGTGATAGTCGGGGCCCACTATAGCCCCTCGATTCATCGGTAGGTCTCATGAGACAAATAGATATGGACTTGTCCAAGGCCTTGCCCAATTTTAGATATGGTTTTGGCTGAGGCCTTAATCATTTTTAGATGTCTTGGTTGATTCCTTGACGGTATGTTTCAGAATATCTGAAATATGCATTTATCTCATTATGAATCTAGTAATTAATATTTCATGTGGTTATTTTACTAGTATAATACCCATGATAATGTTTTATTATGGCATTATTTACTAAGCTCGTATTCCTTCCATAATGTGTTCAAGTTTATTATTTATAGAGTCATGTGTTTTAAATTATTCTCCATGCCTAATGTTTATGTTTATGATATCTTACATTGTATTGCTTACCCTTACTGAGCATCTGAGCTCACCCCTACTTATGTTTCATTTTTTCCAGGACATGAACAGGTATATTATGATTGACTTTCTAGGATAATCTTAGAGTGATGGATGTTCCCAATGGAACTTATTTGTTGTTTTTCATTTCAAGTTTTAATGATTGAACTTATGTATGTATATGGATTTAAAAATCTACTAAACTATTCGATCCTTCAAGATAAGACTTTCTTGTAATCATGACAGTGTAATGTAATAAAGAACTGGCTCTGGGAAACTGGGGTCGGGTCTTTGTAGTTGTTATCAGAAGAAGTTTAACCGAAACTTGGAAACTAGATTTAGAAAATGTTGATTAGGGAACAAACCCCTAAGATAATATTTGAGGATAATCATACAATAACATCATGTAATTTTGGTAAGGAATATATTATGTGGATCTTTTTAGAAAATACATCCCTGTCTAGATACTAGAAGTGGTTGTGGTTCTGGAAAAGATGTACTTAGGAGTGAAAACTCAAAGAAGGAGTTTTATTCTTGACCTGTGGTATCCTGGTACATGATAATGAGCCTTAATGCACACCTGGTTTGACACTCTCGGGGTATATGCTTAAGATAATTCACATTTTTTTTAAAATACATTATGAAGGATTTAATTTTTCCTCAAATAAACCATTTTATGATTATGGGTTTAGCTATGAATAGGATTTCAATTTATATTAAGTATTTTTTCTAAGTTGAGATACTACATTATGATTCATAACCTAATCTAGTGTATTCCACTATTTAGAAATGTTGCCTAGTGGAAGGAATGGAAACTGCATGAATGTGCGTATCACATGTAGGTATTTCCCTCTTGTGCAAGATAATGATGTTGGCTCTAGAGTTGTGACTGGTGCAGAGCAACTTATAACTATACTGAGAAAACTTACTCAGATTATGAACAATAACCTTACCCATATAGAGCATCTGAATCTATAACATGGAGGATCTATGTTAGATCACTTTATGTGACAACATCCACCATCATTTAATGGGACTACAAACCCATTTGTAGCTGAGCAGTGGATAAGTTCCCTAGAGAAGATATTTCTTACTTTGGGATGTAATTAAAGAGAGAAGGTTGTCATGGAATTTTATCATCTATTGGGAGATCAAAATCAGTGGTGGTCATCGATCCAAAACACAAAGGAGGATCAAGAAATAGAAGAGATATAATGGATGGATTTTAAGAAAATTCTTCTAGAAAAATACATCCCTTTTGAATAGTGAGTAGATATGGAAAGGAAGTTTCTAAATCTGAAGCAAAAAGAGGATGATTATGTTTCAAAGTATGACGTTAACTTCACATGTTTAGCAAGGCATGTCGTAGACTACATACGTAATCCAAGTAGTAAGATTGATCGATTTTTTGATGGTTTAAAACCATTTCTCTAAAGGGCACTATTCTCCTAGAATTTCTCATCATATGAAGATATAGTCTCATGTGATATCAAGATATAAAAAGAATTTTCTAAGTATTATGAATTTAAAGGAAATAAAGATAATAAGAGATATGTTGATAACTCTGTAAAAGGAAATAATGAAATGGGGAAGAAGGGAAGAGTTGACTTTCCACCCTGTGATAATTGTGGAAGGAAACACCCTGCTGCCTGCTTAAAAGGAAAAGGGGTGTGATATAAGTATGGATAGAAAGTCCATCATGCTGGTTATTTTAAGGGAAATAAATAAGCTATTAATATTTAATTCTATAATTATAGGAAGATGGGACACTGTGCTAATGATTTTCCAAAGCTTCAAGAAAATGTGCCTCAGAAAAGGCTAAGGGAGCAAGGACAAGCTTATGAGATCACAACTTCTGATATTGAAGTTTCTAATGAGTGGTGGAAAGTACTTTAATCATTTCCTCAAACTTATCCAAGGATTTATTTGATTATGGATCATCTCATTATTTCATATCCTCCTATTTTTCCAAAAAATTAGATATTTACAATTTGATTTAATAAGGGATTTGTTAGTCAAAACTCCTAATAGAAGTGTCATTGCAATAAATTTGTGTCAGGGAGTACCCATTAAGGCATATAAACATGATTTATCTGCTTATTTTATTATCATACCCATGATTTAATTTGATAAAATCCTCGGTATGTATTGGATTTCGAACCATGATGCAAAAAATTATTGCAAGAAGAAGGATGTTACAATTTTTTAGGATGATGTGGAATCCCTTATATTTAGAGAAAAAACATCACCATATGATTCTCATATAGATCCTCCCCCAACAGCTCTAATAAATTAAATTATTGGGGATAAAGGGAATGAAATAACTATGGGTGAGGAAAGGAATGTTCAAATATATAACGTACTTATTTTGAAAGAATATGTTGATGTGTTTCTAGAGGATTTACCTAGACATCCTCCAGAGTAAGAAATTGAGTTTTCCATTGACTTAATTCCTAATTCAAGGACCATATCAAAGACCAGTTATAGAATGGACACTATGTAATTAGTGGAACTAAAGAAAAAACTAGAGGAATTGAGTGATAAAGGATTTATTCACCCTTGTTGTTATGCCCTTCATACTAACTAATTCACCTACTATTTTTATGGATTTGATGAATAGAGTATTTAAGGACTACCTTGATAACTTTGTGGTGGTTTTTATTGATGATATTCTGATATATTCCAAAAGTTTTGAGGAGCATGAGAATCATCTTAGGGTTATTTTTTAAACTTTATGGAAGGAGAGGCTTTTTGGAAAGTTTATAAAATTTGAATTTTGGTTACAAAAAGTTACTTTCTTGGGGAACATTGTAACCAATGAAGGAATCATAATTGACCCTGCAAAGACAAAGGTTGTGGAGGATTGGCCTCAGTCTACAAAAATAACTAAAATTTGTAGTTTCCTTGGATTAGCAGGATATTATAGGAGGTTTGTGAAAAACTTTTCACAAATTTCTAATCTTTCAACCAAGTTAACTCAAAAAGGGGTCAAGTTCATATGGACAAAGGAGTATGAGTAAAGTTTCTAAGAGATGAAGAAGAGATTGGTTATTATACCCATGTTAACTCTTCCCTCAAGAAGATAAGGATTCGTTATTTTTAGCGATGAATCTCTGAAAGGGATTGTGTGTGTCCTCATGAAAAATGATAAAGTGATTGCTTATGCATCTCGACAGTTGAAGACTCATGAGAAAAACTATCCTATGAATGATCTAGAGTTGGTTGTGGTCGTTTTTGCTTTGAATGTATGGAGGCACTATCTTTATGGGGAGAAATGTGATATATACACAGACCATCAAAGTTTGAAGTATATTTTCATACAAAAAGAATTGAACATGAGACAAAGGAGATGGTTGGAACATCTTAAAGACGATGAATGTTCAATTCATTATCATCCCGGAAGAGAAAACAAAGTCATTGATGCATTAAGTAGGAAAGAACTAGTTGTTCTGCCCATAATTAGAATTCAAAGAGATCCTTTGATCAATGACCTAGTAAAGATAGATATGGGAATTATAAGTTAAGGTACATCATCAAACCTATCCCAAATTATTTCTCATCCATCGTTACTAGAGAAGATCAAGAAAGCTCAGAAAGAAGATCTTTTGTTACATAATAAGTTTGAGGCTGTAAAGGATGGGAAGTTTCTTGAGTTCAATATTGATCAAGAAGGTTTACTGAAATTTCGTACAAGACTATGTGTTCTATCTATTCCAGAAATAAAAAATGAGCTGATGGATGAAGCTCATAGAACTACTTTCTATATACATCTTGGAAGCACGAAAATTTATAGGGACATTCGTGATCATTATTGGTGGGATAATATTAAAAGGGAGATTTCTGACTACACTACAAGGTGTCTGGTATGTCAGCAAGTGAAGGAAGAGTGAAAACTTCCTAAAGGGGTATTACAACCACTACCCATACCAGCATAGAAGTGGGACAATATCACTATGGACTTTTTCACTGGTCTCTCAATAACTTCCAAGGGAAACAATGGGGTATGGGTTATAGTGGACCATCTCACCAAGACTACCCATTTTATCTCTATTAGAGAAGATTTCTCTCTTGATCAAATTTCCAGGATTTACGTGAAGGAAGTGGTAAGGCTGTATAGAGTTCCACTTTCTATTTTATCTGATCATGATCCAAGTTTCACATCAAAATTATAGAGAAGTATTCAACATGATCTGTGTACCAAATTGAATTTTAGTATGGCCTATCACCACCAAATTGATGGTCAATCTGAAAGGACTATTCAAACACTCAAGGACATGATGATAACATGCTCAATGGAATTTAAAGGTGGATGGGATCAACATCTCCCATTAGTTGAGTTATCTTACAATAATAGCTTCAACTCGAGCATTCAAATGGCACCCTATGAATCTCTATATGGGAAGCAATGTATAACTCCTACTTAATGGGATGAAGCTAGTGAGAGAAAGGTTCTTGGGACTGATCTTCTAAAAGAGATGATAGAAAAAGTCCATACCATCCAGCAACATATTAAGGCTGCTCAGAGTCGGAAAAAGAGATATTCCGAAAACTGTCGAAGGGACTTGGAGTTTGATTTTGATGACAAATTATTTCT